>PNEQ01066859.1:0-34677 GCA_003012365.1 Medauroidea extradentata | reverse complement strand
TATATATATATATATATATATATATATATATATATATATATATATATATATATGTGTGTGTGTGTGTGTGTGTGTGTGTGTGTGTGTGTATTTACACACAAGGTAAGTTAATGCATCCTTACCTTCGTACTGGTGGTAATGATATTCTTACAGGCGGTGATAGTATATTTCAAGGCTTTACTTGGTTGGTATGGAGTTAACTACGAAAGTAATGGGAGGACCGACCGAAGATAGGTACTCATTTATATAGAAATGTATGTTTTTCACTTCACTCGCATGATTGTCACGTTATTATGTTGATGATGTAGTTGATTATTCCTAATGATAATCAATTGAGATACCTTTACTGTCAAATCTCAATAACTTTATCACACTTTTTGCATAATTGTAACGACCACGCAAGCATTCTTAGACATTGGACGCTGTCAGTCCTGCAGCAATTATTTCTGTCACAATTGTGGAGCGTGAGGTTTATCCAGCTCATATTATGTCTCCTGTAAGTGTCCCCTTCAACAAGTGTCTCTCCCTAGGCAGGTAACATATACCAGGAGAGTAAACTTTGATAAGTTTATTGTTTTTATTTCCATTACGTGTTTCTTGTAATGCAGTCTGATGTCTTCTACATTCGGGATAAACTTTTGTGAAAGATTAAGCGTTCTAATATTTCTATGTTTTTCCTGAAAACTTTGAAAAATTTAATAGCATCGAACACGTATGTTTGGATCTTTTTTTATTTTACACATTTTTCCATTGTTTCGTTACCATAACGTTTCAGAAACATGAAATTGTTTATTTAAATGAACTTTTATACTTTTATCTCTATTTTTGCCTCCAACTACTTTAAAACTCTTTGTCGATGAGTTTGGTGGAATTCCCTGTCAGTCTATATTATTTTTTGTTTTGCGTTTTACACGTTCCGCTGCTTGGTCGTAAGTTATCTGGTTTTATAACCCGACGAGTATATCAACATTTAAGTCTGAGTAACAATGTTCATAAGCATATGCATAGTTTTACAGAATAATTAGAACGCTCTACTGCGAAAAATTCGTAATTATATAATTGCGTCATACACTATCCAACTCTCACACATTGCAGTAATAATAATTTTCAACAAATAAAGACTTTCTTTGGTTCAATTGTTTTCATGCAAGAAAAAGTCAAAGAAGTGACGTGACTGTTTTCGCTAAATAATTTAGTTTGAAAGTAAATGTATTAAGCTACAGAATAACCCTTGAAGTTTCACGTAAAAATGAATCTGTTTAAATAAATATTGGGTGTACGTACCTACATTTCCGCACATCTTCAAACGCCTGTATTAAAAAAAAATATATATATATTTTTTTTACGCTTAATAATAAAGGTGTAATTTTGTAGCTTAATATATTAACTTTCACTGAAAGCTATTTCGTTCATACCATTTGAATAGTTTTTACTTTGGGTAAGTAACAAGAATCGTCAAATCGTTTTTTTAGGTCGACTTTTACGCAAACTATGGAACCGTAAAATATTTACCATGTGGGAAATTACTTTTAATGTAATGTGTAACAGTTAGAAAGTATTTGTTACAAAAATAAAATCGCACATTTTTGGAGCATAGCAGTCTTAAACACAAGAGTTTAACTACGTGTAATTCAGTTAGACTATCTACAATCGTACACAGCGATAAGCACATATGCAAGGTAAGTTATACTATTAAGAAATGGTAGATTTGATTTTGCTTAGTACTAGTACTGTGAAAAAGGTTTGGCCAGTCAGAGGCCGAATAAGCGATACTTATTCGTCGTTAGAGACTCAACTAGCTATGAATAAAAAGTATGTGTTGTACTTCGCTGTAAAAAAAAAACTACTGTCGTATCTGTGAATATATAGAGAGATAGTTCTGTCTATTGAAGAGGCATAATTTACACAGTATAAACGAAAATAATTTAATATGAACAATATTTTAAAGCACAAATTAACTGAAAATTATATTTAAAAATTTTAACAATATGTTTTATTTAATTATTTACATGTCGCCAACTATACGAACACAAATTTCTTCACAACAAAAAAATACTAATTTCTATAGCTTATTATAAGCTTATTTCTTTCGTAAAGCGCTTTATGTGCTTGTGTTTGTGCTTACAATACTCTTATCACAATAACTGTGAACTTATTAAGTTAATGATGACTGTATTTTTAGATTTAGATATCGATACATCCCGGAGAGAAAAATATAAACATACTGGCATTTTGTTTCTGCAGTAAGAACTAATTAACATACCGTACATTGGGTTACGTATTGCGGTGACATTACATATGATAGCGACGACGAAACGTACAAATCATATCCGGCATTTCGTTTATTTGCGACGACTGTAACATGTAGTTTGGCCTTGATAACCTGGTAGTACAAATATTATTAGTGACGCCTAAGTTCCAAGTCCACAGAATACAACGTGCGGTGAAGAAAGTTTTACTAACAATATCTGGAGTTAAAGTACATAACAGTATAGGGTAAATGGCAAGATTATGTCTGATTTAAAGAGTGAAGAAAATCTCCGCCGTAATTCACTTGTTCTTACTTAAAAACTTAAAAAATGTAACAGCTATATGTAACTCTGGAAACGCCAACGTGATAGGTATTTTCACATTCCCATAACACAGCCAATAAATCAAACAAGGTCTTGCGGCGGAAGTGTTTATTTTGTATCTCTCGGTCCTTTCAGCTTTTAAGGTGGCCATTAGTACCTATATAGAGTGTTGATGTTTAGTGGTTCTATGCGTTTTGTGAAGTCTTTGAGCTGGGAGCAGTTTGTCAGACGTATCTCATTCTCTGTTTTATTAATGTTGAAAGCAGTTTGAAGTTTCACCTGAGTGCAAACATGAACTTGTTCTACCAACAGTTTCGCAGTTTTCATCGTGTTGGTTCGGACTTATTGACAGTATCAAGTAATTTCGTAATAACTCAGTAAATTTGAATTGGTGTATGATGTTTACTATAGAGGCTCTAACGACCGCTTTATCGTGAACTTGGTTGAGTAGATGAAACGCACGTTTGTTGTACAATTAGTTAATGTTACATTACAGATTGGTTAATCGGTCACTTGATTTCAACCGATTTTATCTCGAACTGACAAAGAAACGTTTGTACGAACGTACAAACGGAATCGCGAATTCTAGCAATCAAGAACTTCAAAGTTGATACAGTTAGTGACCTTTTAATGATGTCGTTCGCATGTGCAGCAATGGAGTGCAGGCAAAACGTAAAAATTACAGTATATTATCTTGTTAAGTTCCTCAACAGCATCTATCCACCAGGCATACCACTTCACAGGATTCACCTCACGATTGGTGCACAATTAACGCCACTATGAACCCTAACCACAAAAAACTTCCCAGCCGAGCTCTACCAATGTAGGTTGTGAAGGGAATAAATGTAATTTAGGCTACAGCCATTACTTGTTGTGCTCGGAGTATTTCATTTTGTACTCCACTCAATGTATGTTCTGCTATTGCTATGAATAAGGCCCAGCGGGCTTATTTTGTAGGCCAAAGTGATGTTGCTTTAAGCGCAAACTGCCTTAGCTTCGAGTTTACTACGAAAATGATTCTGTACGGCCAAGTTGCGTTAGAACTTGTTTACTCGAAAGCAGATACGAAAGAAAATACTGAAGCAAATGTGTGCCGGTATCGGAGGTTACGCAAAGCCAGGGATTAGTTTAAGTTATTTAAAAAATGTTATAATAATAACATTGTCTGAGACGGTGATACATAATAACTCTGCAGTGTATGCTTTCTCGAAAAAAGACCCTTGGTTTGTCAAAAGTTCCATTTAAAAGTCGTGTGTATGCGGTGAAAATACTCAGGTGGAATAATCTCATTCTTTGGCTTGAAAACATGTACCATCCCTTCCTACATCTGCATATGTTAGTTTTGCATCTACGCGTGGAAAGACAACGACTACGAATTACGAGAAGACGAGCATACATTATGTATTACAATATACTAGGATATCGTTAGCCTTTCATGTTGAAGCTTAGTATTGACAAAGATGAGTGCTTGAGGAAATTTCATGCTTTAAATAATAAAGGATACCTGCATATAAAAATGGTAGTGGTAGGGTCTGTAGAGGTCAAAATATGGAGCCGAAATACAAATGTTGTGTGTCCATTTAACCTGATACTAACCTTATCACACAGTAAATGAATTTTTGTGTTTAACTTAACCTAAAGTATGTTACCAAGCTTAGCATGGCATACACTGATAGCCTACTAAACTAATTAATGACAGCGGAAGTAAAAACGTAAACATAGTTCCTTGGTTTTACTTACACTTATGTATACATTTATTATATTGTATACATCTAACTTAGTATTACCTTAACCCCACAATAAGGGATTAAACCAACCATCTATAATTAGATGGGTGTTCAACGAACTCAACAGTGGCTGTTTGTATAGCTTTATCGAAGTAACCTAACAATTAGGCCTACACAAACTATAGGCCCTAACTAAATTACTATCTACAACCTTCAAATTGTCAACTTCCAACTTGCCTATATAACCTATATTGATATAAACACAAACCTATAGGGCCTACACTAGTTATACAAAACGGTTCTTTCCTTTAATTATCTAAAAGGCCTACAGTACTCAAACCTTTAATTATCTAAAAGGCATACAGCACTCAAACATAACTACTGGTGTTTTAAACTTTATTCTTTTTTTGCCCCGAAAAAACTAGGTTATGGCATGTTAAAAACCCTACCTCCCCTCCCTTGCCCCAAGCAATTTATTGGCGAGTGCCAAACAAATTATCTCGGACACCCTAAATACATCAATGATTTTTTTAAAACGTATATTTGTTAAAATTCACGACTGAGGTTCCCTACAACCAACATTTTAATACTGCAAACGAACACGCACGTAACATTGAATTCGCAGACTCGGGCGAGATTGTATCCCAAATACACAGTAAACATATGAATAGTTTTTCTACGGTGGTGTAGTGTATTTAGGGAAAAATCAACTCTCCTCTTTATTTTTTAACTATCCATTACTCCCTTGCTGTCACGTGCTTCGTTGCTTATATTCGCAGAACCATAGATAAAGCGAACTAAAAGAAAGGTGACATACTTACGCATCGCAAATGTTTCTAGATTTCATCGTAAATAGAGTAATTTTCGGACAAAAGGGCAGCCAACCTACGGTTACCGTCAAAGCAAAACGATTTAAGATTTACCGCAGAAGTAAATTATAGCGTCCGAAGCAATCTGTGGCGTACAGAATCGATCATGAGAAACAAAACGCTATTCCGACAGCTGAAGTAAAGCACATTACTTCATGACGGGACTTGACTTCGGCCGTACAGATGCAGGCTGCAGGAGAGTCTCTGCTCGCATGGGCAGCTATAGCTACGAGGCCTTCATACTCCAAATGAAGTTCAGCTAACATCATGGTTATCAGCTACCTAACGGCCGAATAACTAAACTGTTGTACGATGACGTCTTTCAATCAGAGGAAATAATAGCTGCTACCAGTTTATACAAGCAGTTAATTCTGCGGGAGCACTATTTGAAATAAATAATTAATTTCATTACAGAATTGCAGTTTCTGATATAGTTACGAATTAAATGTTTGTTTAATGTTCAGTTTGGTGTAATACATAAGACGTTCATGTACTTTGAGGTTAATAGGTATCTCAGCTTGATTAAATGCTAAGTCAATTGACTGGAAGCCTCTTGTTCACTCACAGGATTAAGAGAGGCAGGGGAGTATCTGAGTCTTTGCCTCTGGAAACACACATTTAAGCAACTTTTACTTTATCTGAACACATATTATCAACTGAAAGATTAACAGTTAAAATTAAGCCCTGAAATGTCCATACTAGCCACTTTCATTTACCCTAAAACACCTAAAAGAAATAAAATTTAATAACTTCAACGAATTCTGGAAACGCATCAATAGCAATTTTGTTATTAGTTCACTACACCAAAAACTGAAATGTTCGCCAGACTACTAATTAACTGTGGCAATGGCGAAATAAGCGACTTACAATTTTCCATTGATTCATATCAATATTAAACTGTTGAAAATACTCTGTAAACGTATATGTACATGTGTTCTCTTTCTCAGAATACACCACAACTGGAAACCTAACAGCTAAAATTTACTCTGAAGACGTTCATGTAAATGTTTCCACTTTCCTAGAATACACATTGCATACAGAAAGATACCAGGTAACATACATTCCGAGAACGCCTAAGCCATCCGATTTATTTTTCCCAGAATATATCTAAAAAAAAATGTTAATGTAAAACCAACTCTGGAAATACTTATAAAAGCGTTTGGATTTTTCTTTTCTCATGTAGGTCTTTATGCATGTTCATAAAAAGTGGACGACTCAGCGTCGAGATCCAGCGACGAGATCTCCTGCTGTTCAGAGAGTCGCAGGAAGCTTACAAGCTGATATGTAAATCCTGGCAGCTGCTGCATTTCTATACTAATGTTTTCCACTGCTGCTGCCAAAAACTGCACTTCATCAGCCGATTGTGTTCAACTTGCGTAGAATTATTACATAACTACGTCAATATTTTGTTACCAACCACAAAATACAACTGTAGAATTTAAAACGAGCAAAGTTGTTTTTGTCAACGTCCAGAGGGAATAATTTAGTTTTGCTAACCAAACCTTTGTATAACGTGGTTAGAAAGCGACTCAAACTGTACACCCTCCTCGACGTAATCAGCAGTTATCTGGTTCTTGCATCACTAGTCGCTACTTCGATTCTCAGTGGGATGTCCACAGACATTAGAATGTTGGAAACATGGCAGCCGTTGCGTTGTCAAGCGAGTTTTATCAATACAAGTTCTTCTCTCTCGCCATTCCAAACATAGCTTGCATCACAAGAATAAAAGCAAAAATATATTGAACAATAATGAACCAATTCTTAAACAAATTAATTCAAACGAAAACTGTACAATGTAACATGCCGCTGGAAATATTTATGTAAAAAGACAGCATACAAAATGTCTTCTTATGACTGTTTGGAAAAAAATTAACGGGAAATTAAATTTTAATATGTCTTACTTAAAAAAAATTAAATAAACAGGAGAAAGTATCTTACAAAGGAGTTTTTTTTTTAATAATGGCACGTGCAATATAAGTTGTTTCAAAGAATTCCATGTGAAATGTGTCAGTTGAGGAGTCATTAACTACAACAAGGACTTTTTATGTAAACTCTGTGGCTGTATACTTCGAAGGGAAATTATTAAATTGTTTAGCTATATTTATTCAATATAATTCACCAGTTTATAGACATCAACTCTAAGAGGAAGCATTCGCCGACCGCGGAAATCTGGTGGCATTAACAATTATTTTATGAACTAATTTTGAGTAATAGTTATATAATTATAAAGCGTTTCGTAATTTTTTACACTTAACCGTACACGTGTCTGTGTTTGTACACTGCGCTATGATGACCACTTTTGACTGTTGTGTTGATACTTGTTATACAAGCCGATATATATTAGTCAAAGAGCTTCCTGAGCAGGTGTATAAAGCGGTGTCAGAATTCACAACTGCTTATGAAGGCAGCAAAGATGTTTGTACTAAATTAAACCAGCTTCCACAACGTAAGAGTTGGTAGTACAGTTGGGCCTGCAACCGTTCTCATAGCGAACAACTTTACTAATGCGTATAGCCTACACGAGCTAAACAGAAATTAGTTACATCGTTAAAATCGCCGGATGTCCATACATTAATACTGAAATAAACTAACCGAATCTGCTTTTTCTAACATTGCGATGTCCACTATTGATTTATCACAAATAACTTAGTGTTAGGCCTAAAACTATTAAGGATTTTTGTTTTGCCTTTGTACTGAGTTATAGCTACACATGTTTAAATTTTCGAACATGTAGTTTTCGTGTATAACTTTTAAAATGTTAAAAGGTAGTCACCGAAGAATTTTTTTCATCTTTTTCATTTTTCTATTTAACCTGAGAGAAGTAACGTGTGATATATTGCATTGGCATCTGAAAGGAAACAGTATTTTATGAGTGCCGTTATTGTGTTGCGGATGGAAGATATCGGAGAGGAAACATTCTGACATGTAACCGTAACATTCTTAACGGATTTACGTCGCTTTGTTCTGTTTTTGACGTCGGACAACTTTTTGCGGCGCCGACTAATGTTCGACTGTTCCGTTCTTGTTTTCGCCCATAAATATTTCGTTTATCTGATATTTATTTGGGAGTGAAGAGGTTTTTCGTCCCGCTTTTTGTTTTCGCGCAAACGGCGCAGACATTGTGGCTCGGTTCATAAAAACTAATCGAAGTTGCGGAGAGATTTATGGCCGGCGGGTAAGAGAGGTTATGTCGCAATAACGTGTGGCGAGACGTGAGTGGGGAGCTGTGTGTCGGATTTTCTCATCACACGCTCGCCCGTCGTACACACGTCACTGCGATACCAGTTGTGAGAGAGTGAGACAGAGATACCCTCAGTCCCAGGGGATAGACAGAGACAAGCATAGTCACATGGCTGCAACACTACAAGATAGATGTCGCATTATTTGCAGCGAAGTTACTCAGCTCTGATGTGCTAGGCGCTAAATCCTTCTGAATACTGCCTGTAAGAAAGACAAAGTGACTGTGGACTTTCCTATTTGTTGTTCACTTTGTTTCACCGACCTAGGCGACAGTTAATTTAGAATAAGTATGTACTACGTTATTTTGGTTCATATTAGTTTTAAACGTTAGAAAAATACCATGTTCTAATTCAACGATTTTGTTAGTTTGGATGAACGACATTAACAAATAAAATACCGGTAATACTCCACGACTCGTGCATGCACAGAACGATGCGCTCGCAATTCAAACCGGCCAATAGCCTGCTAGTCTCATCTATTAGTTCCATACTCTTTGGAGAGCCCACAATATTGCGTACAAGAGGAACAGTGACAGCAACACTCTAACACAACAGAGTGAGGCAAATGAACATCGGCAACATTACAAGTTGATAGCTGCACAGATTGTAGCGACGTGATGGGCTCTGATGTGGCAAGCTCTGTGGTCTTTGAACGATTCTTGCACTGGGTTAGCACTGTTCACTGAACTGTTTCTAGGGACATAAACCATTGTGAGTGAATGTTGCTGAGAAGCAGAAAAATTGCTAAGTGAATCCAACAGCAAAACAAAATCAAGCCAGTATTAGTTGTTGGCGTATCCAGAAAGATTGCATAAAAACATAATATTGTGTTCTACAACGAAATATAAAAATGCCAAGAAAGACGACACAAAGTTACGAAGGAAGAACTCAGTATCTCGGCGAATATTTCACTGAAACTAAGATGTACAATCCCTGGTTTGATAAACAGTTACAACAAAGATGGTCAAACTTCTATCCTCGCATCACCGGTTATGTTTAGTAATGCTGTAAAATATATGTCAAATTTATTGCGTAAATGAAAAGTAATGTTCCTTAACTTTAGTAACAACCACACTTCATGAAAATACAAGACCAGTGACACTAATGGTGAAATCGTCTGTAAATGTAAAAACTTATTTTAGACCGAAACGACTGTAACTCAGCAATGTGGCATAAATAATATAGTCTAGACTTTTATATCATCAGACATCATTCAAGACAATAGCAAACTATGTCCAAAACTCAGCAAGTTCTAAAAAATTTTCTATAAGTTAGACCAGTCATTATTTAAACGATTATTCAGATACCAACTATAAGGTAAACGCTGTGGCCGTAATAGAGTGCGAAGACATCCAACACTGAGATGTTCTCGTTCATTAACATATTCATAACATAGGTTCATTGTAATAATAATTTGGTTCATATTACATCTGACACGAAGGTTAAGCACTCAAATAGGAGAGTGTAGGGATTATTAATGAAATTAGAATGACGACCTGAACAACTAAATTGAAACTTTGTGACCCAATGTCCAACAGCAAGCCGTAAACTCAACATTTAAGAGTACCTTCAGATATAATGCACGTTATTTCAATCATGAAGGAAATAGTACATATACTATCATTTTGTCGCCAAAATGGCAAACGCTAAAGAAACCACCATGTAGTGTATACACGAGTTTAGATGAAAATTATGGAAAATTAGAGGCTTTGTAAACAGCGCGCATGTTATTTAAATAACATTAATGTTTTAATGATGTAGAGACGAAGACAACATAATATTCTTCAAGTAAATACTAATAATAAAATTTGCAAATAAAATATTTCAAACGTGTACCACACATCAGGAAGGCCACATTAAGACTGCTATGTTCCGGAGTGACCTTGAAGTGCGCTTCTCATGCCACGTTTTCGAGCAGTCTGGAAGGCGTGGCGTAGGGACGAGGGCGCGGCTTATCACTGTGACGTACGTACAGAGAGTCGCAGTGGTGGGGGTGCGAGCAATCTTCCTATCACTTCCCCTCACTCATTAGTGTGCTTGACGCCCTGAGAGGAAGGCCATGTTGACAGAAGGTAACCAGGGTGTCGAGCCAGCAGGTACAGCGTCTCTTGCAACTGAGTATCTATGTTTGATGACGTGGGTGTTTTGTAACCCAACAACGCGTGGCGCGAATCAATTATTCCTGGCGGATATATGTTACACAATAGCTGTGCTTAATTATATACAAGCAAAATATAATTTCGCAATATTTAGACAAAGAAAAGGTCGAGTGCACTGTGTACCTCGGTAAACTGTTTTGAGGGACGAATTATGTTACTTTGCTGGACAATGGTTTTATGGCCGAACTTAGTTGCTGTACTTTTTTTTTCGTGCGTGAACTGTTAGCTTTGATATGAAGATTACAAAGGTTAACGGGATTTTAATGTGACTGTGTTTGTTATGAACATAGCTGGAGTCCATAAAATATAAATGATGTGTATAGCTTTAATTTAGCAGATTTATTAGCTTGTAAATTTGGGGCGCGCTAAAAAATTTCTGAATTGTGTTGTTATCCCTTGACGGCTTCTAAAACAACTTAAAAGACTCCATTATAATGTTGCAGAAGTACTCTATTTGTTTTCTTGTCCCGCCTAAAATGTTTGAAACTTCAATAAAAATTTAATTTCCGCGGGTGTTTCTATACCAGCCTTAATTCAGTGTGTCAGCCGTGGAGAAACGACCGTGCGATGGGATTGCGAACACTACATTGAACGGCCTAGCCCATATTTACCACGATTAAATAAGTCTCGCCTACCTCCGTCGGTAAATAGTTATCGCTAGAGTATATAAAATATTAATTTCAAATATTACAATTGCCAGCCATACAGCTTTAAGGTCACAACAGGTTGGCACTTCACAAATTAACTACACGAAACATGAGATAAAATATATTTTTCTTAAAGAATAGTAAATAATACACTTTACAACAGTTCGATACAAAAGTTATACAGTGTAATCGGTTTTCAACAAATTATGTTTTGATACAGAAAAGATAAAAAAGTATACAATTTTTATTTGTATGTTTTGTTGATCCTTCGATAACTGTTACAGGTTTCTCTGTCAAATAGACTGTGTCAAAACGCCTATTTCCGTAGTATTTCCTTATAATCTGGCAACGAAAAGGAACTTTTAAAAATAAGTTAAACAACTAAAATAAGCATTCTTTCTTGTAAGGGTGCGCTGCACAAAAACATTCGTAATTTTATAACTGTACCAAGCATTGTCCAATTCTTACGTATTACATTAATATTAATTTCCCACTAATAAAATATTTTTCGGTTTAATATTTTTCGTATATACTTTAAATTTGTGTGCAACGTTTAAAAAAAACAATTTTACAATAATATGCATTTCATAACAGCAATGTGGCTATTTTCGCTGCTTATTCAAAGCAAAAACTTTTGAAACTGTACAAATAAAATTATTCATAGTGAAAGTAAATATATTGAACTACAGAATGGAGCCTTTGTAATTTTGTGTTAAAGTTATTATTTATAAATACAAGTAGGAAAGATATGTAAAAACTAAAGAATATTCGAAAATTTTTTAAAATACAAACAACGACTACGTGAAATTAGAAATATTTTATTATTTTACTTAATATATTTACTTTCACTCTAAATTAAATTACAACCTATTGTTTGTATAGTTTTAACTCTGGGTAAGTAGCGAAATCACTCAAAACTTTACTTTGACATGACCTTGTATGAAAACTATGAAACCGAAAAATATTTGATTTGTGGAAAATTACTACAAACGCAATATGTACGAATTGGACAGTGTTTGGTACAATTATAAAATTAAGAATTTTTCGATGCAAAGATATGAGTGCAGGAACTACAGAAATAGAAAGGCTTGTGGTAAGACATACCCGCACAATCGCATCCTATGCCAAAGGTATATTAATATAGAAAAAAGTTTGCTGCCACCACACAATCACAGTTGGCCTAAACGTTTAATGTGAGTCAAAACATTCAAGACTCAGCACTTTTGTAACAACCTACGTAACAAAGAGCAACTGCTTGCACTCACATACCATACACATTCAAAAGTTACAAGTTTAATCAATAATTTTCAGCATTATTATAAATTTTTTAACAGTTCCACATTCTATACGATTATATACATATACCATAACCGTGCATCATACCCTTGACACTCAATATATGTCTCTTTTGTAACAACATAGTAATCTACAAACAAGCTTTTGTATGTAATGATAGCCAAACAGGCTAAGTTATGTTTTGATCTCTTGGTTTTAAAAAATCGCTCTGTACAGTATCTGTGCTCACTTCATGTTTTTAGTGTAGTGGAGAACTGCCTCGAGGAAATAATTAATATATGTAGCTCAGCACAGCCGAAAAGGACATGCCGTACGAGTAGTAACAATACGTGTGGAATACAATTTCAAAGAAATAAAATATAGCAGTTTAAATCGTAGCATGTAGCGTGTTACATACAAATCTATACAAGTAGTAGATAGTTAGCATTTTTTTTCACCGAACTAAGTTATTGGTAATTTATTATAGTAATAAGAAGACTATATTGAGACATAAATACCGAATTTCATAAAAATAATATGAGAGTCTTGTTGAAATAGTATTCATGTGCCTTACAATGGACAGTAATCATTAAAACCTACCAAGCATTCTACACAGTATGACGATATGTTCTTATACGGATATATAACAAAGGCTTTACATCATCTCACTCGTATACTTGTTTCAGATACATCTTGTGTGCAAGTAAGGCAAGTACAACGAAAGTATGAAACTACAAAAAAAATACATAAAACTCCTTACGGTACATTATTATACCCTTTTATTTGTTTGAAACAGGCACTGTTCCTTACTTTTTGTTTGGAATAGTCCTAACATACTCAGGATTTCTGATTTCCATGTTTCTGGTATAGCGAGGGTCTACAAGTTCTGGAACCATGCAGTTAAAACAGAACCTGGTCAACTGTTTCTCCATTTTATCTTTCCGAAAGTGATCATCTGTTTGTATGCTTACAACTTTGATGGGCTTATCTTTCGATGTCCAAATGGCAAAAAGAGCAGAGTTTCTGCTTGTGACGTGTAGCTGTCCTTGTAATTTTTAAAAATAAGATAGTCATGATTTTATTTCAAATCTGTAACATTGTTTTTGTCGTTGCACGTAAGACAGGCAAGTGTTCCATCTGGAACTACTTCATCTACGTTGATACCTGCCGCAGTAGATGGACATTTTATTTACACAACGTCACGCTCCCCATGCAATATATTGTTAGTAAATTTCTGTGTCTTTTGAATCACTGCAAGGGAACAGCTCAAGTTGGAAGGAAGACTGTGTTGTGTTGCCGTTTTGTGCAACCTCGAGGATATGAACCGCTGTTTCTTTTGTGGTATTTATTGCTTGCTTAAGTGATTATGGATTGGTACGTTGAAATATTCCACGTAGATAAAATTAACTCATCGTAATTTGCAGATAATTTTAAAAAATTAAATTACTGAAAACAAATGCAACTATAAAACTGTGCGAATACAGATTAAGGCTTGTTTGCTTGTTGTGTAATATTGCTCTAAAATGCAGGTTGTATGAAACAACCGTATAATAAACACACTGCGCGGATCCTGAGCTAAATTGGAGACGAAAATGTTAGTAGCAAAGTATTGTACTATGATAGTTTACGCTCAATGTGGCAACACAGCACGGAGGAAGTTCTCTCGTGCACTCCAAGTCCAGGTATTATTGTATGTTTGTTACGTCGTGTAAAAGAAAATTCATGTTTGGAATGCTAGGGATTTGAACCTGTGACCATTATAGTATGGTAGAACATTACTTGGAATGTACGTATGGAGCACAATATGGGACTAACAGTGTGCTGTGTTGTCAAATTGTGCACGTTACATGTCATCGCCCATTATTTTGAAGCTAATATTTTCGTCTACAATTTAGCTCAGAATTCAAGTGGTGTGTTTATTACACAGTTGTTTCTGTACGTACTGTGTATTTAATAATCGGTTCTTATAGCGGCCACTAACAGGACACATTTTTAAGTTGTTTAGCTAATTAGAGCAAAGGTACGATCAAGGATTGCCACAAATTAAAATATTGGTAAATGGAAACAGTTTTTATTATTATTGTGAATAGTTTTTTTTTTTTTTTTTTTTAAATAACGGATACATCGTGATTTTAGAGTTTGCATATAACAATGCATAATCTTAAGTACTAAGAACTCAAACCTATGTCTACAAACACGGTTTAAAAATGCAAAAATGTTAGCAATTTTTTATAAGCATGAAGGCTACCAACATTTATGCACACAGTTTACAGAACATTTTTATACTTCTTTCTTTATGACTGATTCATGCAAAGTTTAGCAAGATGTAGCCTACTATTATATTGAAGACTGCAGTTATGTGCTAGGCGTTTATCCCACGTCTGCATTTGTAGTGTAATTAGTTTCACCTCTGAACAAACTCGAAATTCATAAGATTTTTTTTGTTTAATTTGTTTTAGCCCTAACTAAGATTTTTTATCTTCCAAAATATAAAATTACAGAAATATTTTCAGTGAAATAGCGTGTTTTCCAATTTTGTGTAGTTATTTAACATATTTTAAAACATTCCGTGCAGGCTGATTTGCAAAATGTGCTTTGGTACCAAGTTCACAATACCGTCTTTTTCTTGAAATCTTGCCTCTACCAAATCTTGTCTTGAGAAATAATAGCTACTAAGAAAACTGCTAAAATAGCCTCATTTTGTATCTTGAAATCAAAATTCTCCTGGGACAGGACTCCCGGACACCCCACTTAAGCGAAGGGATGGGCGAATATCACCCCCCCCCCCGCCAAATAAAAATCCTGGCTGCGCCATTTCCTGGCCTTACCTTGTACAAATGTACAAATGCCAGGGTACGCCTATGCTCCTGTACCGTGAATAAATTAAAATACTTTGTTCAATCTAATGCTGTAATAATAATAATATAGAAGTAGTAGTTGTGGTTGTTGTGGTGGTAGTAGTAGTAGTAGTAGTAGTAGTAGTAGTAGTAGCAGTAGTAGTAGTATAAAAACCACAGATATAGCCAAATTAAAAATTTAAAGGGTATTAGAAGAGATCAAAATTAGTAACGAAATTTCTTTCAGTCGTATATTAATACACAAGTTGTTGTTGCTCATACAACGGCGAACAGGTTGTCACGGCCATAGTATTCTCGGAATGGAAACGGCCTATATAATAGTATGATTTCGAAGAGTCCATGATAGAAGATATTTTAAAAGAAGTAAAATTAAGAGTAGAAGAAAGCGGTTTCAAAGTCATGGGAATTATTGGAGCGGGGGGTGGGGGGAATTAGGAGGTTTAGAAGAAAATATCAAAGTTCCTTAGAAGACAGATATTTGATTATGACAATAGTAAGAACATTTTTAACGCGATTTTATTAACTTGATTTCTTGCCTGTTTGTTCAGAACAAATTTTGCAATCAGCCAATCATCAATTATTTCAATGATTTTTAAAAAAAATAAATCTCAAAACTAACTTCTTGATGAGCTAGAGACTTGGAATTTTATACATAACTCAAAACTGGATGACAATGTATTAACTCGCTTTCTTATCTGTCTGTCTGTTTTGTACAATTTTTGCTTGTTTAAAGTCGACTGCAAAATTTCGCAAACACAAGACTAAGGAAGTGGAAAATAATTATTTGACTAAAATAATTTTACTAGAGCAGGTCCTTTAATATGAACTAAAAAGTATAAATTAATTTCTCCTTTGAAAATACTTGTAAGATAACAAATGAAAAAAAAAAAAAAGTATAAATTGTTCACCCGGCGTTAACAATTTCATTTCACTGCAATTGATGATGTGAACTGTTATGTGAGTTTTCTCAACGACAGCTTTGCTATGTACTCTATGTACTATTATCTATTGCATCTACTCCCGCGTTTTTCGATTAAATATTACAAGAATTGTTATATGTGGATAATTATTTTATACTAAGTTTTAAAAACGCGGTACATTAAATTGTTCATTAAAATAATTGTTGTGTTTGCCGATGCTCCTCATTTAAAAAAACTTGCAAGAAATCACTTGTATGGACAAAGAAGTTTCTGTGGAAGGAAACTAACAGTTAATTAATAAATCACAGTTTGAATTAAAAATATCTCCTGATATTACTCAACGCCACTTGATTGCTGTTGGCTGTGCAACACAAAAATGAAACCAGCAGCGCAGTTTTTACCTGATTATGTTCCTACATCTTTGCTCTTGAAAAAAAATAATATTAATAACTGGAAATGCTACACTTACAACAAATCTCATGACTTTTTTGAATGGTTCGATGTTTTCAATACATTTGTAAGGACAACAAATATTTAGGAAATTGACAGACGCAGTCATACATAACATTTGGAACTACGTGTCATACGAACGATATTTCGTTATATTCTGAACATTTATCAGAATTAAGGAACTCAATATTGCTGCAGAAAACACCTTACGTGAAAACAGGAGAAAAGGATTGCTATGAGATAGTAGCAAATCAGTGTTGCCAATGAAACTGTGCTGTGGTTATTGCACGCTGGGGCAGATTTTTCTTGACCTACCAGTTATTTGAAGCCGAACTTATTTGTTGTGCAATATTTATTTAATATCATAACTTTCAGTTTACTTATAGAAATTCTCATCACCTCAGTTTTAAAGCGTTATTGTGCGCACATAATATTAAAAAAAATCATTGTAATTTATTTATGTGACGAATATGCCTTGTTACAATGGTAATATCAAAGTATTAATGTATGAGTATTAAAAAACATATGCGACAGTTTCTGCAAATATAACTTAAAGATGTGCTACGAGCTATAATAAATTAAACCTTGTAAGAATTAGGCGGCGTCTTCTTTGAAAATACTAAATCGTTTTCAAAACCTTAAGCATTCTGTAGAGAAAATTTGGTGTCCTGAATAATTTTTTTTATTAAAATACATTTCTTAAATTGTTGCCCACAACACCGCCGTTTGTGCTATTGTAAGAATGACAGAAACCAAGCTTGTCCTATTCATTACGTGAAAAATTAATTTAGGAAACAACTTTTCCATTTTATAAATTAACATATTTTGGCTACATAGGCTAATGTATGTATGTATTTTGTACGTCGCTGTAAACTGTGTAAAATATGTTTTAATAATTGAAAATGCATATATTTGTATAACTTTTTACTGTAATAACATTTACAGTTGCAACTATCATGAATGTGAAATGTTTAATACTGTTGTAATACAATTTCCTTAACCGAACTTGGAGACAATGTGCTGGAGTACCATGGTGTCCATTATTCGAGTGTTTTGTACAAATACAAAATGTGGAAAACTTTAACGTTTGATAGCTTAATGTACCTACTTCTCAATTTTATAATTAACATAAATTTTGTAGATGTAGCGAAAATGCATATTTTATGTATAACTTTATAAATGTACAAAATATTTCTTTATTTGCATTACTCTTTACTTTAATGTAATGATATATGCAATAGCAACTTTCACGTGTCTGAAATATATTACACATTTGCAATATATTTTAACTAGCGACGCTGTTGCACTGAATTTATATGCTTGAGTAGGGGCTATCTCGGTAAGAGTTATAGAACTATATTTATTTTACCAGTATAAATTTGAGAATTGGAAAAGAAAGTGTGGTGTGACTAAACCGACAGTGTTTTTGTACTGGCCGTTGATTCAGACGCGCGCGGCGGTTGCGGTTGAAGTACTCTCTATGTTCAACCTGCCACCAAAGTAATAACGTTCCACATAACTCAAATAGGTTACACAAATAAAATTTAGAATGCCTTCTTCCTTTCGTCCGCTGACACCATCCACATATCTTCTAAAACTAAAATATTTGTCGTGTACTGTATTTACGCTACACTTTACCAACAGTAACACATCACTAACAAAAAAATTTTTTTAAACAGTAACATAATTTAAGTTAAAAAAATTAACTTGCGTAACTATGGACAAAACAGTCCACAATTGCAATTAATGATGAGTTTAGTTTCAAAGATTATTCGCGTATGCTAATTAGGCTTGCTGGCTTTCCCGTAGTGAATGCTGCGTGGCGAGGTGAGCATAAGAGTTCCAAACATGCTGGGGCTCTCTGCATGACATTCGGTTATCGCTATCTCCATTCCCAAGACAACAGACTCAGCTACGCGGCGCCCGACAGAGTACAGATAAATAATTCCCCTCCTGCGGCTTCACGCACCTGCCATCCCCTCCACACACGAACTCATCCGCGCGCTCGATGTGTTTTAACCTTTGCTCCTTGCAGGCAGCACGAAGCAGACACTGGTCGCGCAAAAATACGCAATTTTCACAAACCATTACACAGAAATTCAATGCTGTGACCATTAACTTTTATGGTACCATTTCATTCAGAAAAATTTGCTCTTTAGTGCTAGTGATGTAAGAATTAAACGTTTCTGTTAAGGAAACAAGAAAGGAGACGCCAAATATCTTCTATTGAAAATTTTTTTTAAGATATTTGACATTGCGACATGTGAAAATCAAATCAGTAGGTATAACAGACAATCTTTTTTATCGTAAGGTAAAAATTTACATTTCTGTATCTTAAATAGTCAGTTTTTAAAATGATTGAGAAGAGGTACCTGTTTTACAAGTTTTGACAAGCAGTCCAGAAGCCCCTTAATAATTAAAGCACACAAATTATAATCCAGAATCAGTAATATCGAATCTCAGTTTTATTTTTATTTTTAGTTTTGCACATGTTTATTCAGTGAAGGAAACATAATGTGTCCTTACAGCTAACCGCTTTCTATCTTACATTTAACACTTAATTTACTTAATTTTAAGGAAAATGCCTCTATAAACGTTTACAGAATAGTATTTGATTTCAAATATGCATAACAAGAGACCAATGTTCAGTCCAAGCGTACAGTTTAACTAAACCAGCTAAGAATTTTAATGGAAAAGTGACGCATTCCTTTCATGTAACACCACAAGCTAGACGATCGTGTACAGTCTTCAAAGTGGAATCATAAGAATAGCAGCTAAACCTAATTTTAACAATATATTTGCTAGCGAAGTTAGAAAACACCTTCATTTGCTTCTCTTTTTTTTATTAATTATGGATTCGCTTATTTAAAAGTTTTTCGAAGTCATCAATCCCACTCTACGACTTTCTCGCTTATAGGAGACTCCCATTTCATCTGTTTATTTTCTATGGTCACTGAGTCTCTAAGTTGAAACGCCTACCCCAACTCCAACCTTGGTAATTACTATCATAATCTCTGATAAAATTAAGTACAAATAATGCTTCTCTGTATGATTTCCTTAAGTTTTAAAATGTGTAAATACGTGAAACTATGATTTCCTAGCATCGAAAGCATTTCACCCTAAATGTATTTCACAGTTAAACCTATCAAAATTCCTTGTTTCTGTTTGTCTTTCAGTCTACTTGCGTAATTTCAACTTGTTGATGTATACACAGAAGGTAATGACTACAGAGTATAATTTCCCCGTACTTGTAAATTAAATTACTGAAACAACAATCTTACACACTCACAAAAACACTATATATATATATATATATATATATATATATATATATATATATATATAATTTATTATATGTTACCATGAGATAACATGGTGTTGAATTTATAATCAGAAGCGTATAGAAATATTTTCTTAGTCACCGTTCATGAAGTAAATAAAGTAAGAGTATTTAGCAGCGTCACTTAACATAATAATTAGGTTTGAATATCATTTGAAGTTGCAACATGTTATATTCAAGGATATATGTTTTCGTTGTATCGAGATGCAGTGCAGTGATTTTATGTTACGACGTGTGTTTTATCAGGAGTGAATGAAATGACTATAAGGAAGACGTCTATTGGTAAGTATATAAGTGAAGTCAATAGACAAGAGCAATGTGAATATGTCTGCTAGACAACGTGACGGACTTGAGAGATGTCTAGTAGTCTGAGGACAGAACAGAGGGCGAGATGTTGGAATGTAAGGTCCCACCAGACCTCGGCACAGCTAGTATAGCTCGCCTTGCTTGGAGAAGAAGCGGAGGGGAAACGAAGTAAGTATAAGGAAAGAGAATTTCTTCACACGCACGGTGCCTTGAGTATTGCATCCTGCCTTCACGGCAAGAAGGCTGAGGCAAGGAAATGCTGTTACAGATCCCCAAATCCTGGAAAGTACTGGTGTTACTCCGGCGAATCATACTCCATCCTGGCTTGCCCTAGAGGCGCGCATCGAACGCAAAGGAGGGAATAGAAAATATGATCGTGAAATGGAAGAGGCTTTTCCGTTTTTTGTATATGTTTCGCTTTCCGCATATTGAAACTGAACTCCGGCTTCACCGTTATTCGGCTCCACGTCGTAAATATGGAAAATGTATTCACAAATACAGTTTCGATCACCGCTGTAAAAGTTTAAAACAGCGTACCTAAGAGACTCGTGGCAGAAATGTTGCCGTGAATGTAGTTCGTGGTAAATTTAAAATCCTCACATCATCACAGAACGCATCTCGCTCACGTTAGTGAACGGTGGACGAATAAGAACCTGAATAATACAGCTGGTAATTGTCAGGGCCGGTTATCTCGTAGGAGTAAAGTTAATAGCCATGGAATTACCGCTAATAAAATTCTGAATGAAGATGAGGAAAGAATTGAAACTGGCTCAAGAGAGTTAACAGAGAGAGAGATGTTCAATTCCATGAGGACTTCCATCACTTTATACAGCAAACGCAAATTTAACCTGGCAGCGTTGAATGTATTCACGAGAAACTGGAATCTCGATAATGCTACCGAGTGAATGCAAACCACGAACTGATTTAAAGAAGTGCTGTCCAGTCTCTCTCATCTCATCATAACTTGACTGACTGTAGTAGGGCCACTTTGTTGTGAATCACTCATGGTTTAGTTTATGGTTGAGGCTACAAATACAGTGTTAATGTTCTGTAATGAAATAAAATGTGTAATGCAAATATATAATATTTGTGTGTTTTACGAAAGAGCTGAAGTTTAAATTACAAACTTCAGATCTTACCCGAAACAATTACTAATCATACAAGCCCGTGTAGGGGTAGTGGACTGTCATATTTTGACGCTAAAATAAAGGGAAAACTATTTGATTAAAGTAAGTGCCGATCACCACTATTCAACTATTTGTTCTATAAAACCGCACAGGTATGTGTTATTGTAACCAGAAAACTGTATGAAAGAATAAATGTTGCCGTTATTTAAAAATCATTCTATTCAGAACCATTCATTTGAGTATTTACGTGTTTTGTTCATTTTTGTACCAAATATCTTATTTTTCCAGGTCAAATATCACTGTTGATTGTGAACTTGTAAAGAACTGATGAAAAATATGATTAAAAACGAGCAATTGTTTTCATATGGCCCATGTTCGTGGTTTCAATGACGGACATTTCCTCAGTCTGCTATAAAGTAATGCATAACTAGTGGTAAAAAGCAATTCCTAGAATAATATAACCTTGAATTAAACAGTAGCACTGTCGTATAGGACACCATGTCACCAATTTGAAATGGTTCAGGAGAGCAATGTTTATTTGTTTTATTTGCGACATTTGTTCCACATATCTTTGCTACTTATAAGAATAACTTTATGAAAATTTAACATATTCTTAGTATTATTTATAAGACAAAAGTACTGCATCATAGATTATATGTTGAGGACTTATTGTTAAAATGTCTTTGGACATACTGTTGTATGCTTTTGAGTAATAAAATTAATATTTAGAAGTAATTTAATGTGTTTTAAATTTGCACGTTTAATTCATTCATAAATATAAGTCAGACAAACTATTGTAACTGATAGTTGACAAATATGTTAAAATAAATACA
The DNA here is from genome assembly GCA_003012365.1 of Medauroidea extradentata. Taxonomy (NCBI): domain Eukaryota; kingdom Metazoa; phylum Arthropoda; class Insecta; order Phasmatodea; family Phasmatidae; genus Medauroidea; species Medauroidea extradentata. Next base: position 12,354 of record PNEQ01066859.1, on the reverse strand, counting down.
AACATGAAACAAACATTATACTTTTGAATGAAATCAAATATATTAAACTACCTTATGTTGGCAGCAATTGCAAACTATACTAAAGAAGTAAGAGTTTTAGTGCTCATATGAAACATTGTTACCTCTCTCAGGGTAGTCTTGGTTGTATACAATGATTTTCTGAAGGTTCTTTAAAATGGCGTAAAACTCAAGATACATAAGGTAATAGAAAATTTATATCATTTAATGTTTGTTCAGAGACTGCGACTGTTAATTTGACTAGCATAGTTGCTGGAAACATCTACATAAACTTTCCACTTTTCCTCTTCAACCTGTTTAGGTCAGTTGTGTCAAATTTAATGTCAAGTGATGATTTTCTAGTATAACATAATAGTGTTGTCCACCTGAACTTTAATATGTACCCAAGATGAGTAAAGAACTTTCTTCTCTGCAAGACTTGTATTCATGCAAATGAATGTTGCACTTATGAATAAAGTGCATTGACTGAATTGCTTAGAATCTTATTCCGTGTTATGAACACGATAACCACTCGAACACTGACGTAGCATATGCTGTCATTTAAATGGGATCAGGACTGTCATGTCGTTAATTAATTTTTTCCTCCCTCCCTCTCTCTCTCTCTCTCTCTCTCTCTCTCTCTCTCTCTCTCGTAATGTGTAAATGGTGACGGCCGCCATATAGGCGTGACTTAAAACGAGGTACTTTAGGTTTCTACATTTAATTTGCGGATATATGTTCGTTATATAGAAGAAACGCATGGTAATGGAAATATATATATATATATATATATATATATATATATATATATATATATATATATAATATTTATATAAATATTCTTGCCGTAACAATTGTCTAACAAGGCTGTATATTAATTTACATACTAAACTGTGATCACACTGTCTGTGAATTTAGAAATATCATATATTTTCCCGTCCTCTGCCTTATTTTCGCAGCGAAGCATGTAGTGAACACTTTCGTCAGACGAAACAAGTAGCATGTGGATCAACGCCCACACACTCGTTTATAAAACCTCATGCTGCATGTTAGCCATGGTGTTAATAAACTTTTTGAAGATCTTCTGTTATTACTTCATGTTTTGAAATTGCGTTAGACATTATGGTATCTTCTCTTCCAGATTGTTTCTCCTCTTTGACTCGGTGAGGTGCGACACATATTCATGTGTGAGTCTGTTTTTGTCTGTCTTATCACAGAGCTTTGTCTGACATGAATCACATAAGTTATGCTTATAAAATTTTGGTGGCTTGAATGAGAGCTAAAATGTTTATCAAATACATCTGAGTGAACCCAATCGAGGGATATTTAATCTATGACTGTAAATGTAAGTTGTACACTTTTCTCTGTCAATTTCAGAGCCCAATTATTTATGTTTGATTTATCTATGTTATTATGGCTCTCGTAGCACGGGAAGTAGGACATAAATTAAATAACATTTTTGTAGTCTGATGTGAACGTTTATTCTTCGAAAGAACAAATTTTAGTATTGTCCTTCCAAGTGGTAAGTTTCACTGGATCCATTTCGCCAGGCACTGGACTAGACCATACAAGAGATAGCCTGTGGACAACATAACTTAACATGTTAGCTTCTTCATATATTGAAGCCTTCGGTCTCCCGTTTAGTCAGCGTAATTCCTTAGTGATTATAGCGATATATAAGGCATCATAAGTACACCAATTATAACTTAATTACTTGCAGAGATCCTCGCGGCGTCTTATAGGCTACATTAAACACGTGAACAAATATGTCTCTCGTCACCGAATGTTTCAAGAGTGTCTACAATCGTTTTAAATTGCTGCTTGTGTGAGGTAAACATTTCTACGTCTCCATTGTGTTTAATAGTCTAATGTCTTCAGAAGAATGATATGCCTAACAAGATGTCTTAATTGTTGAACAAAACTGGACAAGGGATGATTTCCCAGTACCTATTTTAGCTGTTTATTGTTACTGGCCATACTGTTCTAAACGACTATGTAGCACGGAAAATGTACATTATGGACATGTTGCCAACTCATATACACCTACATTTCAACACGTCTGACAATTTAGTCACAGTGGTTCCTTTGGCATTGATATTTATTAACAAAATATATCTCGGTTATTTCCTCCGGTTTGAAGAATTCAAAGTACATATATTTATTTATGGATTGTATTCTTTAGAATTTATTATATTTGTTCGAATTATTTGTAATATTATACTTTTTGAACTTTTTGATTATTGGAAATGTTTTAATAGGTTTATGTGATTGAAATCTAATACATTATTTTTCGAATAACATGTTACTTATTTTCATTTTATTCGCATTTGTTCTGTCATTTTCAGGACTAATAATAATCGTTCTTTGCGAACAGCTTTAACAGATGTTACCATTTTTTGCTCGTTTTGATAACTGTACAAAATCATCCTTTCGTCAGAACTGTGAAATTTGTTTATCTTTATTTAATTAACTTCAGTGTTTCCAGTTATCATACAAAAACATTCTCCTTATACTCAACACTTAAAACTTTATTCTAATTCCTGTCAATAATGAACACCACAGTAAAAAAACGTGCTTAAAACACCTGAAAATCTGTTAGCAACTTCCAGTAATCTGTCTGAACTCGGGCATTACTACCAATCACCACCAATTAACGCTCCCATAAGCACATCAGCCAAGCTACATACTATAACATTATTACAGTATCTAAACTCGCAGATGAGGTCAATCATACTACCTACATACATATATGAATGTTTCCTATTTAAAATATGTTGTGGCTGTGTAGGGCACCAGGCTTGATGGGGTTTGCTTTCGTGTAACATTAGAAATAATGGCGTATATAAAGGCAATGATCAGTTAGCATGTGGAAGGAGAATTACCTCAATATCAACGATGTGTTTGTGAGATAAGTTTATAGTGAGGCATAGGGTTGTTCTATGACAAGGTATCAACATATGAAGTATATTTAAGAAATATTTATACTTTGGAGCCGTGTAATTTTTGTCTTTTACGTAAATCACAAATAGACTGTACTTCATACTATATTATGATATATTCGAATGTTTCTGTTGCTTAAGCCGACAGCTCGCAATAATACCGACATAACTGACTAATTTTTTTTGGTAGACTGTATTATTTGTATGCTCTATCCGAACCGCGATAAAAACATATTTGTTCAAGTGATTCGATAGTTTCACAAAAATTATCCCAGTTCCTATAATCGTGAACTAACATAACATGAATTAAGGACTTTTTTCACAAAACTAATATCACTATGTTATATTTAACTATTCTTGCAATGGGGGCAGGTTACAATCAAAGGAATTAATTTGGACATACATCATTGCAGCAAACGTTGTGTCACTGAAAACCAGAAAATTCACGCAACAAACAGACAAGTAAACAAACAAAGATAAAACATAATACTATTCCTCAAGGGATTCAGTGAGCTGTTTACAAGAACATAACACAAACGAGCACCGAAGCTTCAAAAAACAAGTCAAGCAAACATCAATATCTCAGATTAATCCACAAAAGGAATTCCGTTAAGTATGTACGAAACAACAGAAAAAAACAGTCGGACAAAACAAAACGAACGACAAAAAAGTGAATGTAGACGACAAAGCAGAAACACAGACACCTTGAGAAAGCGAACAAAAACAAATAAAACAGCTGTGGACAGTAAGACAAAGAAAAAACAGACGAACACAATGTCTGCTGTTTCGTACTTACTGACGAAATTCTTTTTGTGGAACAATCTGAGATATTTATTTATATTTTTCCATGCTTTCAACATTATAGATAAACGTATTAAAGAGTCATGTATTTATATCAAATGTGACATAGACGGTCGGGAGAGTCACTTGCTTCGGTTCCATTCGTGTGTTCCGCAGAACACAGTTGAGTCTGCAGATTGCTAACTTTGTAAATTCGAGGTGATGTTTATTATACATTTCTCTTGTTTACTTATATTTTATTTCCTATTTAAAAATGTATTTTTGTTTGTGTATTTAAGAATTTTTATTAATATTCTTATTTGTAATATATTACCTTATTTAATAATTTATTTATTTATTTCCCGGTCAGTTGATTGTTGAATGACTTCTGATTTACTCTCTTTTTAATGTTTTGTGTTTCCATTTTTTCGTACGTTTAGTATCATATGTATAAATTTTTTAAAGATCAATTTTTGTCACTTTAGTTACTATTTTTACTTATTATGTTTCTAACTAATTTTATAAACATTTTCCTTATTTTAATTGGTTTTCTTATTTTTAGTACTGAATTTATTACATTTTCTTGTCTGATTACTTATTTTCAAATTTTTTTTGTGTTTATCTTTTTATGTGTTATTTTCGAATTATTTCATACCATTTTTATACTATTTTGGAAATTTTGTAATTGGTTTTAGCCACTGTACCTCAGGATTATTCTCTATTCATAGTTTAGTAGAGAAGTTCCACAAAATAATGGGTTTTCTCACGAGTTTGTACAGTTGTATAGTATTAGTAATATTTATTTCTTGCTTGTTAGGCCTCGATTATTGTTATCTCATTGCAAATAATAAAATTAGTGTATTTATTGTTGAAATTTTTCACCTTACCTGATTAAATATTGTAAATATGTATTCATGTGTTTAAATTAAAAATATGTCCCCGTTTGTAAATTGTTTCAGTTACTTGCACTGTATTTTAATGTTTATTTCTTAATTCTACTACTCTAAAATGAGTTTGTTTTGAATATTGCAAAATGCATTTGTGTGTTTTACTTTATAATGTGTTACTGTTTGCAGATATTAAACATTTCTTTCGATTTTTTTTTCATTTATGTTTCTAGTTGCTAGTACTGTAAAATAATTCAGTGTCTAGGGATTGACAATACCAGTCCATTGTAATCACCTATTTTTAGCCTACTTTATGAAGGAAAAATTAGGCTCATGAGATCACATTCCTGTCTGTGTGTGTCTATGTGTGTAGATGTGTATGTGTTTGTAGGTGTGTTTGTGTGTGTCCCCTCCCCCGCAATATCTGAATGGCGGCCATTTTTTTAAATATTTAGCATAGCTTTACATACATTAATAAATGTTTCTCTGAGCTTCATCAAACTTGGCACACGTATACTACATACAAAGCTGATTAACTTTCGTGTTTTTTTTTTTTTTTTGTTTCATAATGCCGATCATTTCATATTTTTGCATAATACGAAAATTTGGAGAAATATTATGTCAAAGTTAATTAATATTGTCATACATATACAGTACTACTTAGTTCACTTGAGTTTTGTGCATTTCGTTCATCGTATGTTTAGATTTTTAAACAGATGCCATTATTCTGTTTTTATTATAATATATGTCAAACTCAGGAAATGATTTTTCCGAATTTCATCAAATTTAGTACATATATACGAATTGGTAAGCTGACTTGACTCATGTATAATTTATTATACCTGTGTTAATATTTTCATAAAAGCAGCAACTTGTTTAGTTTGGTATAACTGAGACAACTTTTTCCGAATTGTAATAGAAAGTAAGGAGTAAACATAGTGTTGCAATATTCGTGGAATACAAGTTGTCACTTGTGTCTTGCTTTGTTTTGTTTTGATCACCTGGCCTTATCAGGAAGGTGTTTCTGCATCATTCCTTATAGAAACGTAATGCCAAGTCGGCATAAATATAGAATTTTTTGTAAACATTCAATCCGTTTTCAACTTGAAGTGTACTGAACAACTATAACTTATACGTCACTTTAAACACTTCCGGACTGTACTGAAATAATAATGGAGTGAGACAATCCAGTCTAGTCCCCTAAGTGGATAGAAGTGAAGAATAAAGTTTTTGAACCTAAATCTTACGAAACAGTTACCATGTCGTTACTTTACTATAAAAGTGTTACACCTAATAAAGTAAATTTCTGACATTTTCTTATGCTATGCTAAGTTGTAATTATACTTAAAATGTAAATTTGTAATACAATTGTCTTGGGAATCTGGCCAACGGTGATCCTGCCCTCCGGGATATCTGGCATCACATACGACAAAATAAATAACGTGTTCCGAAATTTCTTTGACTAGGTTTATTTAGCTCTCGTAAAATTACATGCAGTCAAATTATAAGCCCTACATTTTTTTAAGTGCACTACTGCTTTATGTGATAAATTTTGAATAAGTGGTTAAATTATATTTAACGCTAAACTATAGCTTTACACTTGACATACATCGAGAGATCGCCTTGTAGTCCGTCACTCAGCATATCCGCACCGACTGGCAGCTATATTGTGTCGCCTTGCCGCAAGTCTACAATAATTTGAGTTCTCACTGTTAAACATTTATTTGTTATTAGTTGGTATCCGCGAATTTGTTTGTGGAATTTTTTAAATTTAATGCGATAACATTTCTGAAACAAAAGAACCTCTGAAGAAGCCAGATAGTCCAAAATTATGTTATGGTTCACTAGTGACCGTTTTAGAAATATTACACAAAATATCTTGATGGCCCCGTTCAGTCCGTGTGCCCGGTTTTACCCACCCCTTTCTTAAGTATAATTTTTGGCAGAAACTTCGCTGGTGCACGCCCAGCTCACTGAAGTTTTTTTTTTTTTTTAATTGAACATTTTTTTGGTTTCTCGTTCTGCCCTTCTACTTTGTTTTGCCCTCCCCCACCACCACCCAACACTAAAAATTATTTTTTTTTCCCGAAACATTCGCAGCGCACGTGCAGTTTTACCGAAAGGTCACCGTAAACAAATTAATGATTTAAGAACGTAAAGAAGACGACCAAACAAACAAACGTTATTTTATATTACATAATTGTAGAGTTATTGCGAGGATAGTTTATTTATAGAGGGAGGTTTAAATTGAAACCCATATTATTGTTCGCGTAGTTGCTATTGGGATTAATGTAAACATTACGCGTTGGAGTAGTCCGACATTACGAATACCCTACTCAACCCCATTAAGGAGTGAATTTTCAAATAACACTTTCTTTTTTCTCACCTACAGTATCTTATGTAGCTACTGTGCAATATTTCATGTTTTAAGGACTGCAAGTTAAATCTGGACCTTGTAAGTCAGTCTGCGTTAAGAATTAATTTAGTTGCTATTTCAATGTGACTGTTACAGTACTGCATTTTAATATTCTACAGCACAGTTATTATACTGAAATGTACAATTAATAGTTACATCCATTTAATTATCCGTATGTTGTGTTCATTATTTTATGCGTGAAGGATGCCAAGTTTGTAGTTGTGACGCAATTAGTTATTTTATTTGAAATATTAAGGGATAATGTGGAACTCGCAAGAGATCTAGAAAAATAACTGTAATGCTGATACAAAAAGAAACAAAGAAAGTAACCCTACTACAATAGTCACAGAAACACAAATAACTGCAAGAAAACTAGATCTACTGTCATAATGTTTCAAGTTTCGTTCTTAATGCAGTACCGATACACAGAAATAGAGACAGTAAAAATATTATCCTCAGACTCAGAACTGCTTGGATTATAGCACTAAACCTTAGTGAGTATATTAATTATAGATAGAAACAATGGGAAATTTGAAACAATAATTAAAATCAACACTGTCTCCAATAAGCTGCGGTATGTTCATCCTACTATTAATTTATTATGCAATTTGTGACACACGTGAACAGTTTTGGTATAAATTACACACATTCTGAGTTAAAGCTTCACCGGGCTTAGAAAAAATGAAAGCCAACATCGATGATACACCTGCCGTATAATACTCAGCATATCAAGTAGTAAACATTTTCCTCGACGTCCCAGTACTTATAATAGGACCTAACATATTTGAAAATTCACGGCTATTTAGTAACAATGACACCTATTGACAAGCTTAATTAAGGGGTTTAAAATTTTAAGTTAGGATTCGTGGTTTTCCTTGTAAATCAATGAATAGAGAGAGATAAATTACTTCTTTTTTTTTGCGTTAACACGGAATGGTTTGTGTTAGTTTTGTGACCACTGTAGTCACTTTCGCGTGTAAATTAACATATTTGTTAGCTGTTTCCCGTCACAAAATATTGTTACAAAATTTTGGAAATTCTATTCAGTTTATTCAATGCTCTGCCGTACTAACTTGGCTGATATGATCACTAAAACAGATGTTAGAGAAAAACATAATTTTCTAGCATGACGGGGATCAACACAATCCGAAGTTAGTAAACTAACTGCAGCTTGGTCAAACTATTAGTCGCAAACTGTTGAAAGTGTCAGATTCTTAACCAATAACTAAAGCAACTGCAAAGTGAATAACTATAGACTCATAGCTGCAAAAGGAAATAATTTTGAATAAAATAATGGCACTGAAAGCACCAATCTTATTTGTTGCTGTGACTTACAAGAATGTATCTCAGTGCATTGCGGAGAACAAGTATCTTTCTACTAGAACAGGAATTCATGCAGCTTCAATTTCACTAATTTCAATTTTTGCTGCAAGGAAGCACATGCTAAACGAAATGCAGTCAAAATTTCCGTCTACATTCTGAAATATATAAGAACAGTTGTAGCATCATAAAATACTAACTGCTTTTTATACTTACAATTTCGTAACGCAAACCAAAAAGAAGCACATTATTTATATGTTCTTTGATATAAAACAAGTAATTAACAATATTTTCCTAACACAGATCAAATTTAAAATGAAAATTATTTAACAGGGGCTACAACTGGAAAAGAAAATAAGGGAATTTAGAACACCTTCATTTTATTAGATTAGCTAAAACCATTTCTGAAATTTATGAAAATGTATAAGACTAACGTGATTGAATTAAAAACCTTTCAAACAGCATAAGAATAAAAAAAAATGTTCGTAAAGCAGAAGCGAAAGTCTTTCGAAAAAAAAACATATAAGTACTGCATTTTGTAAAATATAAATTTCTGAATGAAAGTTTACAGGCAAGTCACCGAAAAAGCTCGTCAAAAGTGCATTCTACCAATGGTTGAGCTAAAACTAGTCCCTTATTCACTTTTAAAGTTTTAATTATTAAAAATATCGTATAAATTTACCTCGTGCTTTTAATAACTTATGTAACTTTTAGTGTTCAGTGAGATTACTTGAAAACCAATAGCACCAATATTCTGAATATGGTTGTAAGATGTGTTCAGAAATTGCACTCAAACTTTAACATGGACAATACGTTTGTATAACTATATTTTTTCGAAGATGTTTAATGTGTTATATTTAGTCAGAAGTGGTACGATACATACAAACAAAAATGATTATTCTTTTAGTGAAATTTCCTGGCATAATTGTAATGAACATATTATTTTTGGAAATAATATGTGTGTTTCATACACAGTTTTAATTTTACCTGCTATACTCACGTGTTATTTTAGTGCATAATACTTTTAAAAACTCAGTATTTAATGGAAACACTAACACAAGACTGTCACTTCCCGAAAATCAGCAGAAAGACATAGTGCGGTACGAAAATTTTGTTTATGTAAAACTGTCAACTTTAAATATTTTATAAAATACACTCCCCTTTAAATATTTCATAAAATGCACTCCACTTTAAATATTTCATAAAATGCGGTCCTCTTCAAATATTTCATGAAATGTACTCCACTTTAAATATTTCATAAAATGCACTCCAATTTAAAAAAAATCATAAAATGCACTCCACTTTAAATATTTCATAAAATGCACTCAACGTAAAAAATGTGTTTTACGGCAGACGACGAAATATCACATTTAATGTAAAAATTCGTTAAAATTTCCAATTTGAAGCCTATTCTACATTAAATAATTTATAGCTTACAATAAATTGCTTGATGATGTATACTGAAATGTCACATATTTTGAGTTGCAACACTAGTGTAATGAGGTAACAATATTTAAGCGCATGTTTGTTTATTTAGAAGAATGGTCCAGGCCTAGCAAATCGGAACTGTTAAAATTTCTAGAGATAATGGGAAGTGATTAACCAATTGTAAAATTTGGTAGTAGCGAATTATTACTAACTAACCAACATATATACTAATATTTCCATCTCGTTATTTAAGATACATTGGTGGTCTAGTTCACTGTTTGGATAAAATATGTCCGTACATCAGTTCTGTATACGATAAATAACATGTTTATATGCAATTCTACATTTAATGTTTTTTGTAAACATATTTAAGTATACTTTCGCGTTTCTTTTGCTTAATGTGGACTCCAAATCGAGTTCAGTCCAATATGGTAACTAATTTATTCTAACGTTGTACTAGCCATGTAGGAGATTGATTTCAGCTGTATTTACGCACTTTATAAAACGTGTTAGGTATAACTTACTGGGTTGTATTGGTCATGTAGTCAGATCTACTCAGTCGATGGATGCTTAAAGGGCGCAGTTTACAGCAATTTTATCACCATGTTATTATTTTTGATTTGTAAGTTACCAATTTTTTCTTAAATTTTAGACACAAAATGTGACTAAATTTCGCTCTAATGAAATTTTTTAATCTCTCATAGTTTTCGCGTAATGGCTTGTTAACGTCAAAATTTGTATGTTTCCGCTTTAAGGACCACACTAAAACGAAACCACTTACCAAACCGGAAAAATTCATAGCGGGTAAAGATGAAGCAGGCTAAATTTTCACGTACATAAAAAAAGAATGAAAAATTATTGTATTTAAAAAGTAATGCCAAAATTTAAAATAAAAAAAAATAATTAATTATATTTGTTAATACAAAAGTATTTTATTTTGTGGTTTAATGTAGATGAATTTGTAGCCTACACCATAGTTCTTCACTGTGAATTTTTTTAGTTTTGTAATTGAGTTGGTTTTATTGTCGCCCTTAACATAAAAACATAAAAATTTTGGCTTTAACGAGACGTTATGCAAAAACTATACGAGATAAATAAATGTTATAAGAGTAAAATTTAGTCACACTTTGTGTCTAAAATAAGAAAAAAATATGGTATATAATATATAATTACAATATGGTGACGAAAATTGGTGTATATCGCGACCTTGACAGTTCTTAGGAGCGTACGAAAATTTCAGAGTTGTACGTTGGCGACATAATTTAAAACGGGGAGGAATCCGCAGAAGTGTCATATTACAATCGCCGTAGAACAAGTTCGGATAGTCCAGAATAACAATTGCACAAGTTCAGTATAAGTGCATGGTATTACAATTGCGTACTGGTAATGTATATTGTACAGGCATGCTTGGATCAACCTGAAAACTGTTTTTATTGTGTGTACGCACGCGGGAGCCGGTGATTGTTTACTCTATATGCGCTCGTACGTGTGTTTCGTTAGCTGGCGGTTATCTACCTGCTTCAGAGTAGGGTTGACCTGGTAGATCCGGCGAAGAGATCGAGTAGAATATTATATATTTTGAAGCCGGTAGATTGTACTTGCGCAGAATTCTTCAATGGGAGTATATACATGTGTACTGTATCGAGTAGGTTATTGTTAGTGCTTATCTATATGTGAAGTGTAAGCTACACGGTGATGGAGGCTGGCATGAAGAGAAAGTGGCGATAGACTAGACGGTGATAGTAGCGAGCTGTACCCGCAATGCGGCTCGCCATATCCGAGCCCAGCAGACACCATATCCTGGCCACATCGATCCACGCTAATGCCCTCTACCCCAGCTCTTGTACCCTTCAACCGTCCTACTGTCTGTACCAACCACGACCACGATCACTTGCCTCGTGTCCATGTCTAGCTCCACGATTACATCCACACCTGGCCATTTTTCACACTACCTATTTTTGCGATTCTTTCAACACTAGAAACATTACTTCATTTTCGTTTCTTTTCAGCTGGACGTTTTAATTAATTAATTTATTTATTTACGTAAGCGTTTTTGTCAATTTACAAAAATTACGACGTAATTTTTTTTCTTTAGTATTTATCGCACAGTATGAGACGAAGCTTGCTTAATACAAAGTTCTAGAACGAATTAGAATCAAACTATAATATATGACAAAAATATTATTTTCCATGTTACAAATCGAAAAACTGTCTTCGATGAAGTGGTTCTTTAAGTTTAACAAAATATGATAAAAGTGTCTGCTTCCTGGGTGATGTACTGGACGCAACCTACCCCCTAACGGACACGACAATATGATAAGAGTGTCTGCTTCCTGTGTGACGTACTGGACGCAACCTACCCCCTGACGGTCGCGACAATATGATAAGATTGTCTGCTTCCTGGGTGACGTACTGGACGCAACCTACCCCCTGACGATCACGATAATATGATAAGAGTGTCTGCTTCCTGGGTGACTTACTGGACGCAACCTACCCCTTGACGGTCACGATAATATAAGAGTGTCTGCTTCCTGGGTGACGTACTGGACGCACCCTACCCCCTGACGATCACGATAATATGATAAGA
>PNEQ01066858.1:15042-42454 GCA_003012365.1 Medauroidea extradentata | reverse complement strand
TAAATGTTTTCTCTCTGAGCGGACACCGTTTGAAATACTTAACCTCCAAAATATATATAAACAACAGCACGTGACGGCGAGAAGTATCAGGTCCCGTCACATTCTGCCGCCCCGAACAGGGACATCATAACCTCCAACCTCTAGATAGACATCAACAACACATCGTAGACGAGACAAGCAGCGCGCACCACTACAATATCTGCCATAAAAACAAGATCTTGTACCCACTTGTCATCCTTTAAAAACGACACATCCTCCCCTTTAATGTCCAGAAAAAGTAATATTTCTTCCAAAAGTAAATAAATCCTCTTAAGTACCTTATGACAAGACAGCCAACGTACCTCTGTGTAGTACGGCATATCCTCAAATTCACTTTCCAAGTCTTGCAGAAGAAGAGTAAACTGGCGGTGATTAAGTCCTCTGGATCGAATGAAGTTCACAGTTTTCGATACAGTATTAAGCACATAATCCATTCTCAGCGTTTTTGAACACAGAACTTGCTGATGATTAATGCAGTGGAAATATTGCAGTTTTGGTTTGTTTGGAAATTAGACTTTAAGTTTGGCTTCTAGTGTTGCTACAAACCCTTTTACTTTGCCTGTCATCGCTGGAGCACCATCAGTAGTCACAGACACGAGTCTCTCGACAGGAAGTTTGTATTTCAACAGTATACTCCACACGGCTTCACAGATATCTTCACCAGTAGTAGTTCCATGGATGGGAATCAATTCCAGAAATTCTTCAATTATATCTTCAAATTGTCATCGCAAGCTCGAAGAAATAGTGCTACTTGTGCTACATCTTGAATATCATTACTTTCATCAAGTGCTATTGAAAAACACTGAAATGTTGACGATGCGTCAACCAATTGTTCGCGCAAGTCATCTGCTATGTCCGCTACCCTGTCAGCCACTGTGTTTCGAGATAACGCAATTTCTTGGAACACTTTTACTTTTTCGGGGCACACATTTTCAGCTGCTTTTATTATGCATTCCTTAACCAAAACAGCTTCACTAAAGGGTTTAGAATGCTTTGCCAATAAATAGCTAATTTCATAACTAGCCAGTCGATTCGCTACCTTGCGTGATTTTAGAAAAAACACTTTGCTGCAATTGAAGTTTTGTTTTCATTTGTTTAATTTTTCTTCTCTTGTTTTACCTTCAAAGTGAGAAAATGTTTCTTTGTGAATTGTATCGTAGTGTCTTTTAACATTATATTCTTTAGCGACACTTATAGTATCATTGCAAATAATGCACACAATTTTACCTTTTACCTCTGTGCAAAAATAAAAAAGTTCCCATTTTTCTTGGAATTTTCTTCCTTCCTCAAAAACCTTTCTTTTCATACTTGGCTTGGAGAGCGACATCACACGAAGTTCACATTTGCATTCACAGAAAAATAGTTCTCTTCAATATTTTTATTACGTATAAATATAAACAAAAGCACAAATATTATCTCACTCACAGAATTACGAACACTAAAGTGGAGTAGTTAGTTGCACAGTAATCGAAACCATCGGCAGGCTACAGTTCACTCGATTCTCAACAGATGGCATTCACTACGATACTGGTGCATTTCTTTGAGGGGCAGTCATAGTACACACACACTCCAACAGATGGCATGCAACGACACTCGTTCATGAACAATGAAATTAGCGACATCACAATTGCTTCCATAGATGTGTCTCTAATGCTTTTCCTTTTCCAACAAAATAAAATGAACAATTTATTTAAAAAATGAATGTAAGTATATTTTAAAATTCGAATAATTATTATTTTTTGTTTCTTCAGTTAGGAAGGAGAAGGGCCGCAAGGAAAGTCCAGGCGGCCCGCAAGCGGCCCGCGTGCCGCCAGTTTGACACCCCTGATGTACGGTGTTCTGGTTGAATCAAAAAGAAACCAAAAAGGTGCAGGAAATACAGTAGCCTAAACAACATTATTTTGAGTGGGAGGCTACTTAAATTTAAACATGTGTGCCCGAATCTCGTGGGAACAATTTCACAAACCCCTACAAATCTAGCACAGGAGCGACATTCTGTGCTAGGCACAAGTTTCCTACCCACACCTCTCCACTCACTTCATTAGGCGGCGTACTTACTCGCTAACGGGACACGGGATTAACTACGACCATTACATAAGAAAATATTAAATTTTAACAAACTCACTTTTAATATCAGTAAGGTTTACAAGGTACTGAACAAAGGCCCTCAGGCTGATCACAAAACGTCGAATGTCTGATAACAAGTCAAATGGAAACATTACACCCAATTAACAAATACAAATAAATGGGGTTTCTGATCCCCTCGTGACCGAGACGGCACCGCATCGCCTAACGGCGCAAAGAATTAGTGAAGGTTAAAGACAAACTCTAAGAAAAAGGTTCCAAATATTAATAAGATTTACCAGAAACTAATAAATGAAAGCATGGTGCCGCGACGGCCACGAAGATCTCGGTAAACTCACTCGCTAGCAGGACGGAGGAAGAGTGACCCAAAACCGCTCAGAAAGGCATGTCTAGGCTCGGGAGAGAAGGGAAAAGGGGGGGGGGAGAAGCATGAAGACGGCCGAACCTGGCCGAACATTCACGAAGCTGCGGAAAGCGCGTCAGAGTCTATGCGGGAGGGGATAACGAGTTCATTGGCGGGCTAACACACAGCGCACTGTTCAAAGTCACAGCTGGTACAAAGTCTGTCCAAGAAAATTACAGTCTCATACTCTAAGCAATCCTTTAGGGCACATGGGGGTGAGCTGACCAGCTCACATGGATACTCAGACATTAGTAACGTCAATCTGAAAGGATGTAAAGCAGTACAACATAAACTAAGGACTTCCCGTACTTACAATCATTGTCTACTCAGTGCGTGGACTATGCTCCCGAGTAAACTGTCTCTGTTTGAAGATTACCTGCACCTTGTCCATGTTACTACAAGTGTCTCAAGTATTGTTCTTTTGAGAACAAAGTTTTACTAGTTATCATTATGCCTCAGTGTCTCGGTCACTGTACAGACAATGACACATACCGAAGTGTGCCTAGCTTCCTACTTCACATTGCACTTTCTTACCTACAGACGCAGCTGCATTACTATAGGTCATTCGGAATAAAGTGAACACTAAAGATTTTCCCTTTGAAAAAAATCACTACCCGTTACTGCATATAAGTCCGTTAACCACAGTTACATTATAGTTTGTATGGTTGGTAGCAAATAATTGCATGTAGTTCCGTGTATTTTCTTATTTGAGCACAGCATTAGTGAAACAACATCAAATGTGAACGACCTCTCTATATTTAATATACTTTAAAATATTTATTTAAGTTCTTATTGACATACCAACTGACTGTATAATTTAATTTAATTAGCGCCAGCACAAAGCGACGCAACCGAGCCGATTGTCCTTGGTACATGCCACTAATGCTTCACGCCTTAGAGGTAGTTTAAAATTCCACCGACAGATGGCATAAGAGTTAGGTTTTCGCAGTTTCTCTTGGAAGCGAATTGCATCATTCAGTTTTGTCCGTTGTGCAATTACTTAATAGGGTTTACGATAAACACATTCAAAAGTATTAGAAGTGACTGTTTATGAATATCATTGCTAAATAATGTGAAGTCATTAGTAATGTAAGTTGTTATGTTTTATGATCGCCAGCCTGAGTATCTGGAAATAGAAACAGCATTTTTTTTTCCTGTTTCACACATTAAGAAATTACGTTAATTATTGTTTCTCTTTACGTGCGTCGCCGTCGTTCATTATAGTATGCTGAACGGAACTTGAATTCTTGAGGTGCGTGTGTCGTGTGTGTTTTAGTGGCGGTATTAATTTAAGAGTTTGAATATACTGTGCATGCATTTACGAGATTCGTAATGGTAATAGCGCCGCTAGACTAGACGCAGAGAAACCAGTGTTATAAGATGTTTACTCGCAGGTATTTGTAACTTAGATTACTACTGAATATAGCATATATTCAGCACCCATGCATAATGAGTAGATATTATAGATAACATTTATCGCAGCAGTGTAATGTAAATGTAAACATTGTACAAGCCTATGTAAATAAAAGCACGTGGTAATGTTGATGTTTACATGCAGCGGAAAGATATAAACTGGCAGAAAATAGAAATTAATCAGGGCTTTTTTGAGTTCTCATTTTATTCCGAATCACCTTTAATGTGCAAGTTTTCCCTTGAATGCGTGGCACAGCCTGTACTCTCTTGTCCCGTATCTGAAACATACTGTACATCTGTATCGTGCTAATAGAGGTACAGTGTCTTGTATTGTGATAGTGCAATGCTGCTGCAGAGAATTATAAATATTTCATTAAATATAATATTGCGGTCATTGACAGCAACACCTTCACTGTGGTTCTCAGTCTCTCTGGCATTGTTCTCTCATCACGGGGCAGGCAGTCCTACTTTCCTGTCTGTGGCTGGCTGACTTTCTCATCACTGAATTTTGTGTCTCTAATGATAACTTAATTCTTACCCTACTGAGTTATGCAATTGTAACTTCAGATGTGTTTATTCAGATGTCAAGCTCGGGAGACAGCAGTAAGGTAAGCATTCTGACCATCAGCGTCAAGTACGTTGGGACAAGGTGCTGGCAGGCTGACAAGATGGTGGCTTGTGACAGGAGGAAGTGAAGCTAGAGTCAGCGGTTGAGGAGGTTCCACCGGTCAGCTTCCCCGACGACTGTGCGGACGATGACCTGCTGGAGGACCTGGCTGACGGCTGGGACAGCGGCGGGGAGCGCGACGATGTCGGGATGCAAGAGGAGGAGACCAAGCCAGCCGGCGTCAAGCCCAAGGCGGTGCTGGACGGCTACGTGTGGCAGTGCACGGACTGTCCCGGGGTGTTGCCCTCGTTGCAGGAGCTACGTCTGCACCATCACACACAGCACAACCAGCCACCTAACTTCAAGTGTGTGCAGTGTGGCAAAGTGTACACTCGCTATCGTAGTTTCGCTCGCCATGTTAAGCTGCATCGCAACCCCAAGAAGTTTAGGTGAGTCCTGACATAATTGTGACCATTCTGCAAGGTTCTCTCTCGCTCATACTGGGGCAAGGAGGCCGAACCGATGGTTGCTTGCATCCAACCTCTAACTCGACAGTCATACATGAAAACATAGTTGATGACTGCACCAAGGGCTGTGCTCAAGTTTTTGTAACTTCATGAGGCATACCTGTACAGCTCCATCTGTACCGGTTACTTTTTAAAAATATTTTCTGAGGGCCAGGTATAGGTTAGCTCTATTCCAATAGCAGCTAACTTCGTGGTAATTACAGTGTTTTGAAACAATTATAAGTCTTTTGTTGGTTGATTTATTGAAAGTTATTGCATAAATTTTTCGCCTCCAGTAGTATACTGTCCGGACTTGTATTAACGTCACGACTCCGAATAATATTCTTAATATAAGTTATCAGCTGAATAGCCTAGAAGTGCTGACTTATTACAACTATCAGATGGCGTTTATTTTGACAACTATTCACTGAATAACGTATCTGCTCCTTGGACCTACAGAGAACTACAGTAGGTATAAAATGGTGGTGTGTAGTTTTCCAAGGCAGAGACGAGTCGAGGCAATATTTGTTACAAGTAGTGCAATGCTGATGTATGGACATGAACTGTTGCCAATCATTGTGTAATGTTGTAGATAAAATTCAATATGAAAACATGTACAACTTAACATATGCTTCCTTTACTCAGTACTTCAAAATCATTAGCTTGCTTGTTCATTATATTTTATTACTTTCATCCTTTCCCATTGCAGTATTATTCTGTAAAAGGAACAAACAAAACCACTTTGTAGTCTTTAAGTCTTTGCAATCAGTTACATCCTGCAAACTTTCAGAAAAGTATTAAAATTTATTATGAAATAATTTTTTAAAATAAGATCGAAAACTGAATAGGCATAGCACATAACTTAATTCTTTTTAGTGACTCAAGTTTTACTGTACAACATTTCATATATACAAGAGACACACACACACATACACAGACACACGCACACACACACTCACTCACACACACGCACTCACACACACGCACTCACACACACTCTCTCTCACACACTCTCACAAACTCTTGCACTCGCACTTGCACTCACACACACACTCTCACACACTCTCACACACTCTCACACACTCTCACACACTCTCACACACTCACACACACTCACACACACTCACACACACACTCACACACTCACACACACACACACACACTCACACACACTCACACACACACTCTCTCTCACACTCTCTCTCACACTCTTGCACTCGCACTCACACTCACACTCGCACTTTAATGTTTAGTTTTACAGGCAATTTAATTTAAGTTTAGTGCTATCTGCAGATGTATTTGAAACTACATTACTGGTAAATTATGTGGCATAATCATCATTTTTAAACTGTATATCTCAGTTATTGCAGTATTTGCTATTACATCAATATGTTTTTTAATTGTTCAATTAAACATGTAAAACAGCAGAGATCTGGAACATCTGCAAAGTCCACGCCGTCTCTTCTTAATTTTTTTGTTTACTTAGTGTTACTACCAACATAAGAAAAAAACTAACCAAGTAGTACTACTGACAAAATGTCTAATATCTATCCAGTTACTATTCAGAGGTAGTACGCTCAAGGGTTGGAATATGCACTGGATTGCATACAATATTCAGGTGATAATTGTTGAGCTATTTATTCCAATTTGGGTTTACAGACTCTTATTATATTGGATTGCCTATATGTTTCCCGTTAATGTTCCATGTGTGTAGCTGTCTCACGTTACGACCAGCTGAATGGCGGGCCCTGTCATGGTCATGGACTGGTGCGGGGGGCAGTGACGAGCTTGGCTGGTGTGTGTGTTACAGATGTGAGGTGTGTGGGAAGTGTTTTTCTCAGAAGACTGTGCTACAGTCTCACAGCACCGTGCACACAGACGCTCGTCCTCATGTCTGCCCGCAATGTGGCAAAGCTTTCAAACAGTTCAGTTCCCTGTATCTACACTCCAAGTGTCATCTGCCAGACCAAGCCAAACCCAAGTTTCCCTGCGACATCTGCAACAAGGAGTGAGTGTCCATCCTCGTATTTCATCACAACTATCATATCTTTAATAGCTGCTGTAAACTAAAATGCTTCTCAAGAACTATCTAATTTATAGATCAGAAAGTTCTCAAGAAGCAATGAAATGTCTGATGGGAGATGGGAGTGTTTGCGGAGGCTGGTGAATAGAGGAGTTCCCTACATGTCGTGTGAATGTGTGTGTGTCGTTATGTACAGTTTTGCAACAAAGCACACGCTGGAGACGCACCGCAAGATACACACAGGGGAGCGTAACTTTATCTGTGACATCTGCGGTAAGAGCTTCATAGCAAAGGGCAGCCTGGACTACCACATCCTCACTCACTCGGGAGAAAAGCCACACCATTGTCCCGTCTGTGGCAAAGGGTGAGTATATTTCCTACCACGCAGAGTATGTAGCTTGAACACTCGGTGTGTGTTCTCACATTCGCGGTTGGCTTCTAGACCTGGTTAAGTTACTGCAGTTGTGAGTGCTCTCTGTTATTTTGAATGAACTTATATGTTTACTGTACTCATAAAATTATTTTAAGTTCCCAAAACATAAAAAATTTTCTTGATAATTAATTTTTTGTAAGAATTTAATATTAGATTTGGTTCAAAAGTGGGATTTATTTAGTAGATATTAATTAATTTTAACTGTACTAATCTTTTGAGTGAAATGAAATCATTGAAAGGTATTTTTGCATCACATAATTTATAGTGAGTACACATTTAGTTATCTATGACTTACCACAGTGTGGGAAAATAAATATGTTGTATAGATGCTGAACTATTAATTTACAGTAGAACCCAAGTGATACAAGCAGTCACGGTCTCTAAGAATTGAATCTTAGATTAGGAATGATTGCTAAAGACGTTTTGAGATTTCTACTACCATTCCCAATAGATATTTTAAAACGTGTTGTTTCGTCTCATCATTTGTGTCATTTGTTGTTTTTTCTGTTTGTGTCCGACATCTTTGTGTTTTGTTTAATCTCATCGTTGTGTTGTTTGCTGTATTTCTGTTTGTGTTTTTGTTTCGTCTCATCGTTGTGTCGCATGTCAACTTAAATTTTATATTTTTGTTGTTTTTTTATTTTCTGTTTGTTCCTTGTTTTATCTGACCAGATTCCAGTTTTGGAATTTCATGTTGTGTATGTATCCTGATGACTTAAGCATACTCTGCCTATTTATGTTTTCTTTTCTTATTTTTAGCTTTCTTTTGACAGTCATTTATTTTGCAATGGAGTATGTCCAAGTAAATAAATCCAGTCTTACGTGGGGAATTTTGAAAATTTGTGGAATTACTTTTCAGGTATTTTAGTAAGCGTCAATCTGGAACATTATATATAAATATCAATGAGGTCGGAGTATATATCGATTGTGAACGAAAAAGATAATTTAACCCTTTTTATTACCTCTTTAGGGCCAAATTCTGCAAATATATTTAAAGGGTATTTTAGATATTTACGTAATCATCAATCTAAATCAAAGAGAACTTTGATTTCTCGATTGGTTCGACAGATATGATGGAATAATCGAAAACACATTTAATGTATTTTCACCCCCAACTAAGAATTTTGAAATGTCTTGGAGTCCTGTCTGTGTCATAGTAATTTGTGTACGTAACCAATTGAAGTAAAAATCACGATGATAGCCAATTGTGTTCCAGTGTAATAGATGATTCATAACAAACATATTTTCCCCCTTTTTACAAATTGAGTGTCGATTTTCAAATAAAATCCTATAGCTACTTTTTGGATATTTACATATGAATTTTTATTTGTGTCCCAGTAAAGTAAAAATCACGATGATAGGTTGTCGGGTTTGAGCTCTATCAACGTTTCTTCGGAAACACATTTCACCCCTTTTTACCCCTTTAGATGTCGAATTTCGAGAAATCCTTTCGGTGTGCTCGCCTACGACCTGAGGGGAAACCACACAAAAATTTCACTATTCTAGGTCCAGTTGTTTGGGTTGCAATTTGATATGTCAGCCAATCAGTCAGGGTTCTCTTTTATACATAGAGATTGACTAAGGTGATAAGTGGTTTGTATGTACAGTTCGCTAATTTGTGGATGTGTAACTGTATAATTTTTTGTAAAAAAAAGTAGAGTACAGTTAATTGGTGGACATATTCTGCTTTGAAGAGACTGTGCATTAATTTTCATAACATTCAAATACTGTACATACTGTATACTTTTGCCTCAGTGTGTCGGCTTATGAATGATAACACTTCGAACTGGCTGCTACAAGCAGAGATACAAGGACGTACGTAGTTTCAGCAAGACTTTCTCAGAAGTAACAAGTTGTAGTGATACGATAACAGAAGGGAAACCCTCTGACTACATTCTCAGTTTTCCCGTTGGTGGTAAATGTTTGATCACTCATGATGGTGGGTTGAGAGCAGTATGAGTGGCGGAGGTAATGTTGCAGGTTCAAGACGGCGCGGCTACTGGGTAAGCACGCCACACTGCATACTGGCATCAAGCCACACCAGTGCGACGTGTGTGGCAAGCAGTTCCGAGAACGCGGTGCCTTGCGTGAACACAACCGCATACATACCGGGGCCATGCCGTACACCTGCGAGTTCTGCGGCAAGAACTTCCGCTTCAAGGGCATCCTCACGGTGAGTACCACTGCCGCCAACCTTGCACTGGAGGAATATCTGTAGTCTGGTGTGACTCGTGGTGACTGCCAGCTGTGTAGTAGTACTTTCTTCAGTTATCAGTCTGTACTTGCACTTGGGCATATGAGTGCGTGTGAGTGTGTGTGTGTCCGTGTGTGTGAGATGTGACTTGACAAGCGTGGCGGATAATATCATAGAGTGGGTTGCTTTGAGGTGTTGTTGCACTGCGAGCAGTCTTTCAAGGATGCATGTAATGTTCCAGTGATGTAGATCATGCAGTAGTGTGGAGACAGAAGGAAGATATAGATGTAGTATCTGCGTGACTTAAACAGGTACACAGGCGGCAACACACGGGCGAGCGTCCTTACGCCTGTACGGACTGCAGGCGTGAGTTCACCAACTGGGCCAACTATAACAAGCATATGAAGCGGCGCCATCGCGGGGACGTGGACGGGGGAACGGGCACCCGCACTACTACTAGGGTAGCCTACCAACCGCCGCCGGCCAGTCCGTCCCTCCGCCAACATTTGGAAGCCAGCGTCTACCTGCAGCATCCGGGGGACACGTCGCAGTACGCCAAGGCAGCTGCGTACGTGCCGCACCTCACTGCAGCTGCAGCTAACACCGTTGCCACTGCCAAGATGTTCCATGCGGGCGTGCAGCCTGCAACGAAGATGGCAGTGTCTCTTGGGACCGTGTACCAGGATGTGAGCCAGGACTCTGAGCGCTCGGCCGGTCTCGTCGGCTCCTACCACGTGCCGCAGTACGTGCCGTCTGGCCTACCCATGGGTAGCATGGGTTACTACATACCTCCCATCCAGCACCCGGACCAAGGAACCATCGACATTCTCCCGCACCGCATGGGTTCCAACCAATAACATATCTTCCCGTACGTCCCGTCTCCACTACCATCCTTCCATCTCACTCCCACCCTTTTTCTTATTTATTTCTGTTTATCAGAGCATGTTGTAATCTGGTTGCATGCACTAGTACAACAGCAGTTCTCACGCAAGGCTGGATGTACCTGGTAATGTACTTGGAAGGAATGTTATCTGGTTGAAGAATGTAGCATCCGTTACTTAACAGAACTGGAGTACTAGGGAAGACCAAGGTACACGTGAGACTCGTCGCCTCTACACGCAGTTCACTGAAATAATGAGCAGTCTTCACATTGCCCCTACCTTTCTGTGCCGTATAGTAATGATTGGCTTACAATTTTATGTTTTGTGTCACTTTGCTACTTTCAACATCATTAATTATAGCTGCAGGTCTAAAATGCTGTTAACATAAGCTGCATTAACTTGGCTGCCTGTATGAACATATTCGTGCCCGAGACATGGAAGCGTGGAATCACTAAAGGGCGACCCATGCACGCTCATCACACCTCGTCCTAGCTTCTAGGTTCAAGCTACTAAACCAGTGTGCAGCTTTCCTGTATGTCGCTTACCTTTATGAGTCATTCAATGGTAACACATCAAACCTGTGTTCACGCTTGTATATAATATACTGTATATATATTTTTCAGATAAATGCACCAAGATATCCATACTGAAAATGGATCACAAAAAATCAATTTTCGCCAGCGAGGAAATAAGCTTTTGAAATTTTAGAGTACCCGAATCGGAGTAGACACCTGTAACATTTTGTATATTGTTCCTAAGCAGGAATCACGCACACATTGAGTAGTTTGCTAATGTATGTTGAAGCTCTGCGTACAGCTCGATGGCTCATATGTAGAGTGCGTTAGGTCAGGTCATGTTACTGTGTTTGTAATCCTGGACAGCTACACTAGACCCTTGATTTAATGAAGGTATTGACTTTTTGAATACACTCTGAGGAAACATTAAAACTGACTACGTAAATTCTATATAAAAAAAATTGTAAGTAATTGTGTTGTAAATAGTATAAAAATGTATTATCTGATACCTGGCAGGGAAGTAAGAGATGCAGTTACACGTGGTAAGTCACAATATTAACAAAACTTCATGGTGAAAGTCCATTAAAAATGCAGTAGCGGCAGTTTTGAAAACAGCATGGTGTATGCTAGTGTGTCGTCGGCTGAGACTATCACTTCCCACACACGTAGCGACTGGGGATTCCCTAGTGCCAGTTTCTGCCCCTTCCCCCTTCCAAGCAATTCTTTCCCCTCCACTCGTACCAACCCTAACAAGAGGCCTTCTGCACCGCCGCACAGCGAGAATTCAAGACTCCTGGCGACTAATCAACACATCCGGCCTGTCACACTTTGAACACGTGCATTACAGCTTCCTGTCCGCTGCCTTTTGTCCTTCTCCGCCCCTCTCGTTTGATCGTTTGACCGGCAAAACAAACGTCCCTGTGAAGTACATATGTAGTAGGATTGTGAAGTTTCTGGTACATTAGCATGGGGGACATGAATTACCCCGCAATATAGCCGAATGCGTGGTTTATCGAAGCGCGGTATCCTGTGACAGGTCACATTTTGGGCAGACAAAAATGTGGCGCAGCAAATCATACTGCTACACGTCCACGACTAGCTCAGCGACATCAACACAATAGGTGTGGGTTCTTCCAACATAGCACGAGACAAGGAATAAATCTGCAGAACTTTCACAAAAGTTTTGGGGTTTATTACATGAAATTACGTTCCAAAAAATTTATACATTGCTTAAACTCCGACTGCAAGGAGGCACCCTTTTGAGCAAATGGAAGAAAAAATTAAATTTTACAAGCTATATGCCGGTGATCACTGAATCTATCAGTTTCTCTTAAACAGAAACAAAAAAGCCCAACTTCACAAATCACTTGAACAACAAAAAGATATGAAAGTCAATACTAAAGTCACAGAACCACCCGCTCACGGCATTTTACCAGCAGAACCCTGTCGGTTCTGCCTCACGCCACACCTGCACGACCGTCTCTGCTCACGTCATCTTGAACCAGACAAAGCTGCCCTTCGCGCGCAAGCTACCTGCATTGCCCATCAGTGGTGCCACCCCGCAGCCATTACAGGAAACAACTTAAAATATTTCGTTTTTACATAACTAAAAGAACATTTTAAATTCGTGATATCTCTACATACAGTAGAAGCCTCTTATAGTGTTCCCACTTATAATGTTTTCCTGGTTATAATGAACCTACTTTACAATTGTAAGACAGGTTGCAAATTAACATACCAAAATTTCAAGTGAGATTGAACAAAATAAAAAATTCAGATTAAACATTATCTTTATTTAACAATATTAAAATGCAAGAACATTTATTAAAAATGATTGCAACAAAACGTGCGTATGTAAAAAAAATAAATTTAGACATTACTAAATTATTTACACTTGAATCTATCAAACCTCAAGTTTTTTAAGATATGACTAGAGCATACAGTTTTTCTAAAGATTTAGGTTACACACCTTTAACATTAAAAAGAAAGTCTCGCATTGAGTGACGGGACTAATCCCACCGTGCAAATGAGACAATACACAACCCTTAAAGGCGAAATCAATGCCAAAAGCAATCAAAAACAACTTTAGCTCGCAAGCAGATTTAAATCACAATCGTAACAGAGCAAAACTACAGCTTTAAGCATTGTGCCATGCAACTGTCATAAACAAGCGGTACCACATTTGACATGCGTAGAGTACTAAATAAGTTAACGCAGAACAAATAGTCCAAAAAGATATGCAAATCAGAATTTACCAAACCACACTAATCAGTTGCAGCAAAGACTAACCGTAAATTATGAGCAATAAATACACAAACTATAAATCCACAATAAGGATAATAAACAAACTATCAATTACTTGAGTGGTAAATTGGTCAAGTTACATACTGATACATAATCAAGGTCAAACTGGATTCGTTTTCATTTAAACGTATAACTACGTGTAATGCTCCATTCGTCCTCAATTGGCAAAACTAAGCAAAGCACGCACAAAATAGTCTCCACGAGACTACCAAAGGTAAAATTAAGAATACCCGCCAACGCGGTGCACTAAAGTCTCAAACACGAACAAAACCATATTCAGAAATGCAAGTTACAACAAACGGTCAATCGATACATTAAGACTATTAAACTCTAAACCCGAAAAGAATTTCCATAGACGGCTTCCGAAAGAGAAAATTTTGAAAACAGAAAAAGACAAATACTTTTAAAAACTAACACAATGACGACAGCCGCCTTGCCGACATGGGGAACGAGTTCCCAAAAGCTAAAACAACAAATGGAGCTATACACTTACATGAATTCCATAGCAGTCCAGGAAGAAGAGTGAAGCTAAAAGCTCACGAGAGCACACACCACGGCTAGGCCAGAGCCTAATGACGTACACACATGCGTGAGGAAGAGTAGAAGGGGTGCAAAGAGAAAGTACAGAGCTAACGTAGAAACAAAGAGGTTGCGTTCCGAGCCGATGAAAGTTCAAATAAAGTCCGCCGCGCGCCGCCGTCGCCACCACTGGAACCAGAATGGTTCAATAATGCTACCTTCATTTGGTCCCTAAAACTGGTTTGTAATAGGATATTACCCTCTTATAATATTTTCCCATTTATAATGTAAATATTTTTTTGGTCCCTTGAGAAACATTATAACAGGGTTCTACTGTAATTACAAACATTAAAATTTTAGTTTCCAAATCAATCATATACAAATATATTTATTATTAACCTTGTTGCTAGGTGAAAGAAACATAAAATTTAAATTAGACGCAGCCAATTAGATACAGTCTGTGATCTTATTGATTGCAACCAAATATGGCGGCAAATTCTTAACGTTCATGTTTATAGGCCGGTTTTGCACTGAAATATTGTAACATTCCTTGGAAACACTAAATTTAGATTTATATCTCTGTCCTTTTCACACTCCAATCTTTAACAATGAACACACATAATTTCGTTATTAAATTCAAATGCAAACTAAGCAAAACGCACATTCAGTATTGAAAATTATCTGGATATAAACAGAATCACTTAAATTTTAAATAAATATGAACATAAATAAGTGAACTGTTATTCTTGCTGTTAAATAAGTAATTTCTAATTACCAAAATAAATGTCATTTTAAGAAGAATTAGTTCACAGTTGCTCATATTGATTACGGTATTTTAAATACAAATTAATTTTCACTGACATGCTGGCATTTAACTAATAAAAGTTCTTAATAAACTGTTCTTAACAAAACTCGCAGACACCATTGTTAGTATGACCATGAGGCCTACATTATAAATGACAAATAAAATTGAAACTTGCATATTGTAAAATAAACAAGTAAAAATTAATCTGGGGTCATGGCCTGAACCATGCTACAATCCCGAGTTTCTGCTGTAATTTTGTTTGAACAGTGCGGGTATTTGACGTCACCAGAAAGGACGATCATCACACTACGCATTGGCAATATGTTGAAACTTTTTCGCCGCCATGGCTATATCAATTTTTGAAAATAAATTATACGTTCGTGCTATTCGCATTTCGAATTTCTAATTTATTTTTACAGAATATATTGGCTGATATTGGGAATCTTTACAATCACTTATATGTGTAACTATAGACTATTTTACGTAAGAATGTGACAGACGGTGTTTTCGTTTGTATGAACATCGGTAAATGCTGTAGTGGCACTGGCTTCTGCCATCTTGTGAACGGTCGTACAGTTGTGCTGTCTATCCACATTTTACGTGACTCCTTCCTATGCTGCGTACACTCATTCATACTTTTTTTAATAATTAACTTAATACAGATGTCGAGGAATTGTTTTCACGATATTTAAATTAATACAGATGTTGTAAAAGAGGTAAATTAATAAAATATGTCTGCTTTATCCTTCATACTCTGGTGAATATTTATAGGTATGTAGGCATTTTGCTGGCTGCTAATACGTGTGTATTAGATGCGCACAAGTGCATTAAATTTCATTTTGTTAACAACGGGAGATTGTAGCTACCAATTTCACATACTGTTTTGTTCTACATAATTATGTTTATCTATTAAATTAATGTATTGTCTGTTTTTCTGCAAAAAAAAAAATAAAAACAAACTGACTTTGACTCGCAAGAAGGCACTTCGGAACTCAGCTCGCTCTCTCTCTGTCTTTTTTTTTTTTTTTTTACGAGGGTTGGTCATATCTTCTCATCAGAGGTGTACTTTTAATTGGAAGACATTTGTCTGTTGATATAAATTTATTTTTCAAACATCACTCGTCTTTTTTTTTTTTTTTTTAAACGCTACGGAACTCATACTTTGCGCTCGCGAAAAGGTACTCAGAAAATTGGTTTCATCATTTTTATTTTGGTACAAAATTTGGACATACTGTAAAAACTTTGTTGTCCTGGGTATAGCCAGGTTTGGTCAGGATGGAGGGCTTAGATAATTAAGGAAATGAAATTAATTAAATTTCCTAACTAATATCTCTATAAAACATTCTACATTAAGCTTACAACCCTTGTGTTTCACACACTCTTAAGCAGTGGCGGATCCAGGCATGGGCGAATAGGTCAACCGCCCAGGGTCCTGTGTCCTCCGGGGTCCTGCGCCGGTAGACTAACACTGACTGACGGGATTATTACCACTGTTGGCAACTTCAAACTTTGAGTAGGCACTACAGGTGCGATAATGAAAATAAAGCCCTGATGGTTATTTTTGAAAATTGATGCTGAAATAAGGTGTTAAAAAAGGTAGCTACATTATCAGTTTTACACTTATCGCTGATATGTCACCTAAAAGTTTTTATTACACTAACATATATTTTTTTAGGCCAACAAATCATTGAATACTAACATAGTAAACATCAGCAAATCTTATTCCTTGACATCGCAATGTGGGTGCATGTAGTATCTCTCTCATTCTCTCTCTCTCTCTCTCTCAAATCAGTCCCCCAATCTCATAAGTCTCTTTCCAGAAATGTCTGGCAACGTACAGCTACAGTCTAACATGTTCGTCTGCTCACACACTCACTCACACCACTCCAACACTGCACCGTCGTATATCCTTGCCGCAGTCTCTCGCCTCCATCTGCCTCGTCCATTGCTGCAAAGTATGTCGTAAACACTCGCAGACTAAATGCCATAATCACTCTGCCGTTGCTCACAGTTGGCTGGTATTTATAGTGGCCTGCGAGAACACCTAGCACGTTGTCATGGCTCGCGACAATGCTGGTTAATGTAAGCCGAAATTTCCAGGTGTTGTGTTGACATTCAGTCACACCCGAGCTGAGTTCCTGTCAAGGGTGGTTGACAGGTGTCGTGACGTCAGCACGGTACAAGCTGCCCGCATTGCGAGGGGCGAGAATACGGAAAGAGTAGGGGGTGCAGTCCGCCATCTCGTCGCCGGGACTGGTGGTAGCAAGCAGGAGTGGGGGAGGTGGCATGGCACATCAAGTTTTTCTGCTCCATGTCGTCGAAAGCACTGACGTTACAAAATCTACAGTTCAGAGGTAATCTTTTGATCAGATGATTTTTGGTTGTTGATATCAATTTATGTTTCAATTATTATGTATATTTCTTATTTTCCTGCAAAACTTTACAAGAAATTGGGGCCTTACTAGTGGCTTTTCACAAAAAAATGCAATTTTAAAATTTGATGATGAGATAAGCAGCAAAATAGACCTCTATCTATTTTACGAATGGGATGAATGGAAACTGTAAGTATTCGGAAAATTGGGGTTCTAGTGAATATAATATTTTCACAACAAACGCATTTCTACATTCAGTTCCAATAATATAATTTGGAAAGCAAACAGTAATTGAAAATGTAACATAGTAAAATAACATCACCATATTATATACCAGGGCAAAATACGAAGTAAGTAGCACTGTTAAGAAAATTCCGAAACAAAGATGACAAATTCGTTAAAAATAGGTTAACATTTTTGACAGCTGTGCTTAATATATAATTTCCAGCCACTTTGACTGGTTAATGTATGCCTTGCACTCTCCCTAGGCAGTCCATCGAGCAGACCAAACACACTTGAAGCTACCAGCTGAAATAATCACGTCTTGAGCACTATCAGGTGGAGCTGTTTTTTCTTCAGTATAAGCAAAACTCATCACTGGAAAATAATTGACTTAATTTCTCACTGTTGTAATTAAACACCGCTCTCAGACAAAATGTTGACGAATTTGTAAACAGAAAGTCTGTATTAAAATGTAGTTTGTCAGCATGCAAATACAATATTGTGTGAATGACATTAGGTGGCAAATGTCTTTAAACCATTTACAAATTTTTTACAAGTGATTTAAATGTAAAGGCTCGGAACTAGGGCTACCAACAACTTTAAACCACATTTAGTATAATACTATATATGACTATAGAAACTGTCAGGCAACTAACTGTATGGTTAAAACAGTTCATGTCAAAAACTTCTGAGATTGAGGTACTTTAAATGTTTAATAAGTTCTTAGTTTATTTTTGTAAACATGATACGCACTTAGATTTATTTTGTGTATATATAAGGTGCGCTTAGTTTATTTTCTTATGTATAACACAGGTTTAGTTTTATTTTCGTAGATATAGTCCTGGGGCCGCGGTGGTCGAGATGCCTCCCAGCTAAGTGATACAGGCTCCCTGGTAGGTTCGGTCCTTGATTGTTCACGTGGGAAACATGGTGGATGTTGCCATTGGCCAGCGGGTTTTCTCGAGGAACTCAGTTTCACCCGCCTCTCGTATTCCGTCACTGCTCCACGCTCACCTCACATCATCCATTTCTCAGGTCGGATGTGCGACAGACATGCCTTGCTAGCTGAGGAGTCGGCTTAACGTTGACCACTCACTGCTTTCTCTCATACACACTGGTTCTGTCCGAAAGTGGGAACAATATAGTGGATTTTTATTACCATGATAGATACTGCCCTACGAGACACTGCTGTATTGTTGTTATATCGCATGTAAATGAACATATGCGTATATTGTTCCACAAAACACTAAACTGCTGCTAATAACACAACAACATAATCACACAGAATATTCAAGTCCCATTCAATTTTTTTATGATCTTAATATTCACTGCAATAAATGTACAGCATTCGTAAAAGTCGTAAGGATGGAAGCAAAAAAAAAAATTGCAGACTGGCAATCATAAAATCTAACTGGGTATTTACAGAACACCAATAACTATTTGTCACTTGTATTCATATATACAGTAGTAATTTAGAATACATACATATACTTGTGCAATAAGAAACCACGTTGAGTGCACAGTGTACGATATTGTGTGCAACCAACATGTTGATGAGAAGCTAACTCGCGCCATGTCATGACTGAATATGAACTGCAGCTTGGAGTATGGTGAAAGCAATGTGCAGACAATGGTAAATATCTAATTACCTGGTTGTGTAGGCACGTACCAAGGCCAGTATATGTTCACTGTGTACCTAAATAAATTAAGAAATAATAGTCTTATTAGATGTGCTACCATGGTGTAGTGTTCAAAGTAAATGCAGTGAATTGATCCACGTGGGTTTGGTTTCATTGTTCTATATTCATGTGACATGAATTACGATAGGTTCAGTGATGATGTCATGGCAGTGTTGCATAGTTTTGTGGATGGCTGGACAGTTGCAGAGTGATCTTGTTGTGTACAGTTGGTGTGACTGCTGTGTTACCAGCTGCATCTTGCCTCGTGTCAACTCTGCTTTACAAAGTCTTCCTAGATAACGTCGCAGTGTGTGCTATGTGCTTGCTTCTAAGGCAGTGTAGCCTCTTATTGGCAACACTGCACCAGAAGTGGTAGTGTCAGTAAGTCTTCGCTCATAAAAGTGGGAGGGCTAACATTTTACTGTGAAAACTATTTCTGTTTTTGTTGTGCTTGTGCATTATGAACATGAGAGTTGGTACTAGTGTATGCATCGAGAGTACATATTTGTAATGTACAGTATTAGATATTAGTATTGTACTGTACTGTATTATGTTCTGAAGTATTTTTGCAGTGACTGTAAAGATGTCTTTAAGCCCTCACGTAATGTGTCTTTGCAGAATTTGTTGTGCATAATTTTGCAAGACTGGCTACTACATATTTCATGCTAGGAGCGACAGCCTGCCTCAAAGTGCTAGTGCATACATTTTATATTGACCTTGTAGCAGTGTGTAGTTAGAATAGTAAAGTACTTAATACAAGTTGTGGAAGGACATCACAGAGTACGAGCGTTTTACCTGTGCAGTGTGTGTGTACGTAGTGAATGTGTACAAGGTGTAGCGATGTAGGGTGGCAGCAATTGTGCCATCTAGAATGTAAGGAGAGGAAAGCAAAGTTATTGATTGAAGCTTTATAATTTTATTACTGTATTATAATATCAACTTTTTATTGCTTTGGCTTTTTAATTTTATAAAATAATTTTATTGAAGACAAAGCGTAATCTTGATGTAGGTACCATGTACTAGTACGATGCCAACCAGAACGCTGTTACAGTAAGTCCTGGTCTAAAGTTGTTTAGTTATTGTACTGTCCATGTTTTAATACTGGCTTCACTTGACTTAACGAAGGCCACTGATTCCGTACGCGTCGTTGAAGCACCTCTTCTGTGTACCTTATGTCTTACTGTCTACCGTGCACACGTCTTGCCCCTCTGATCTACCTCACCTACTTTCACCATTCATACAATATAATTTACTATATTGCTACTCAACTAAGTCGCATATGTTTTAACAAATAGTTTCAAGATGAAAAATACTGGACTCACATTCTTGAGGACCCGGGTTCTATCCACAGCTCAGTCCATCCTCATTTCGTTTTTCAATGTTTTTTTGAAATTGTTCCAGGTGAATGATGGGATGGTTCCGTAACGAAGTCCATTCCCTAATTTCAGCCTGAGTTCCTGCCTTGTTTGCAGTTGTCAGTTCCTGCCTGCGACAGCCTGCTGTCAACTAGACTTACACGCTAATAAATATTTAATTAAATATTAATTTCCCATCAAGTGAGAACATAAAACTGTGCCTGAACAATTAATAACAATTGAAGTGTCATGACTAGTTTTGCAGCATGTTTATTTTACCAAAAAACTACCATTTTAGCTTGAAAATAAGGTGATATTTTTATTAAGGTGGCTGACATAAAGTCTGTTTCGGTATAATTCCAAACTTTTGTTTTGGTAAGTCAACGAAGACGAAGTTGAGAAACTGCAGCCAAATTACTAAGTGCTCGCAGAATTGTACTGGTAGGTGAGTGAACAAAGACATTTTGTTACACAGTTTTTGAATGGTAATTTTTTTTAATATGTCATATACTTGAGTAAAATGATAAACTGCAAGACTGTATTGACCGGTTCTTTGTTCTCCAAAATCATTAGCGAGACAAAGTTTTCCAAGGGGGTTGCGTCAAAAAGAATAAAATAAAACTAAATTATACGTGAATATTATCAAAAATGAAAGTGTTGTGATCTTTTTTTACCATGGTTTTCTTTGTGTAACTTTATTGCAATTTTTTTAGACGTTATTTTATTGCTAGATACTCACGAGTGTGTTGATTTCAACCAGATTGAATATTTATTTTCTTTGAATTATTTGATTGCTGTCTTCTCTTGAATATGTTTTAGTAAATTTTTGTGA
Source organism: Medauroidea extradentata (assembly GCA_003012365.1). Lineage (NCBI taxonomy): Eukaryota > Metazoa > Arthropoda > Insecta > Phasmatodea > Phasmatidae > Medauroidea > Medauroidea extradentata. The sequence continues at coordinate 21,267 of PNEQ01066858.1, read as the reverse complement.
TATTTGTATTGCAATTAGTTGATGATACTACTCAGTTTGGTTTATTGCTGAGGGCTGAAGAGATTTTTTTCTATTCTGTATTTATCGTTATTTTCTTTGCATAATTTTGTGATTTTCTCTACACTATTTTAATACCAAATACTCACGAGCATATGTAGTTTTTATCAGTTTATGCCACAATTTTATTGGCATTATTTTATGGTTGTGGACTTAGCAATCGTATGGTTAGTTGACTTTTTATTTAATGTGTATTATTTTACCTGTGTGGCTGGCAAACATATTTTATATCACTTTTATCTCTGCTTTTGTCACACTTGTGGAAATATTAATATATTTGCTGTGGCACAGGAAACAGAAGGAGAGATGGTATATTCAGTACGCACCACTTGTTGCCTACTGTACCTCTGTGTTTGTCACATGGCCTGTCTCGGCAGAGGCGTGCTTCAAGTGTCTTCCTTCCAACCAAAGATCTTCCCATTGTACGTTATTTCACACTTGCAGCTTACCATTTTACGCCAACTAGAGTATTTTATTGTTGTATTTGAATAACCATACATTTTAACTTCATTTTGCCTAAAATTCTTGCTTGTAAAATTAAAATGTATACTTATTTCTTGACAGTTCCTCAGAGTGATGTTATATTGCTGTCGTAGTTTGCTCCAAGTCATTGTATCAAGGTTCCACTAAGGGCGAGTGTCAGAGAACTAACAGAGTCGTGTCTACAGGCGAGCTAGACTAGTTCCTGCTCAGTGGAAGGTGTACGGGCAGAGAGGTTGGAGGTAATAGTGAGAGATTGAGGGTATTTTAATGTCATAATTTGTCAACTAGTCAAAACTTGAAAATTTTTTTAAGGTAACTTATGTAGGTTTGTATTATTTTTAATTTTTCATAGTAAATTTGAATGGTGGTGCTTAATTTTGAAGCAATATAACCACCATTATAAAAAGTAACTCAAGAAACTCAGAAAATGTGTCACAGGCACATTATGAATAAAAATTTACTATATGTGCTTAGAGAAAAATGATTCTTGACAAGCTGGTAAATGTGCTTAGTTTAAAATTGTTTCTCTTTACGTTGCCGTCCTTTTAGAACATAAACATGACTTTAAACAAGGACTTATTGTATATGAGCAATCACTTTCAGACGAAAAAACCACTTACTGCATAAAGAAAATTAAAATATTGCTACAAGATGTGTGTGGGTGTTTGCAAATGTTTTTTGAGAATGAAAATTGTATTTTCTCACAATTGTGTGGGCATTGAAAAAATGTGCTAAGAAATGATACTATACATCAAGACATCAGCAGTGGCATACACAGTACGTACATACGTAGGTTTGACAGGTACTGTGCTACTCTATAGTGATGTTACTATCAATATGTACTTGAGTTCATATAACTTCAGTCAATTTTGACAGTTTAAAGGCACTATTTAGTTATGTATTGGACAGGTTTGATGTAATGTCAGTTAACTTGGTTAGTTCCAAAATTTACCATATTCTTTACATAGTTAATTTTTTCATTCTGTATAACTGACATAACAATATACCGTATTTACCAAAAAGTAAGACAACTTTGAATATAAGACAACTCCTACCTTTTCACTGGGGTCTATAAGAAAAAAAATATTTTTTGCTATGAACTTATATTGTCAGTAAAATTTTAATAATTAGTATTGAAACATACCTTTTGTTACATTCTGTTGGTTAAGTAGATGAAATGAGATTTCCAACCATCAGACATGGTAGAAATTGGATTAAGTCTATATGTTGAAAATACAGTATTTACCCATGTACCACCCGTACATTTTTTCCAAAAAAAAAAAAAAAAAAAAAAAAACAAATTGAAAAGTTGGCGTGCAGGTCATAGACGTAAATCTAGGTTTTGGATGAAAAATGAGGCCTGGAAAAATGGGATTTACCATACATTATAGACTGCTGGAAGCATTTATTAGAAACGAAATATAAGTACATACGTACACGATAACACCATATTGTAGCTTATTAGATGTAAATACACAACACTGTCATTACCGTCAGCCACGCCCTGTGCCGTGCATACAGCACGTGGCGCCGTGGCCGCCTTCCGGTAGGTCGATTACGGATATGTTTTTGGTCCGTCATAACTCGAACGTGACTTTGGTAAGATGACAAACGACAAAATGTGACCACCGATTAATTAAGACGCGTCAAAATTGTGGCGACCCAGCCTTGACTAAGGCGCCCAAAATTGGGAGTCTCAGTTAAGTTGTCGCATCATTAGTATCAGTAAATTGAACTTATAGTTATTTATACTAGTTATTTCTGAGCATTGGCATAAATAATGTTGTATATAAACTTACTGGAAAACGATAAGACTGCAGAAAAGGATTGCGCCGCATCACATTTCGTAATTGCCATGTAAAAGGTTAAAAGTTATTTTACTTGTTTTAACGAAGAAGGCCTATAAAGTATTGCTTCAGTGTACATGCATGTATTTTATTTTTTAAGACTACACAATTTCAGGATTTTATACACGACGTTAAATTAATCACGCCATATAATTTTGAATTTGTTGGCAAGTTGTTTTGAATGCTTAGACCTAATTACATAACCTCGCATGTTGCACGAAAAAAAAAAAAAACCGTTACATATTAGCATACAATTTCTATTTGCATCTATTAAAGAGTTAATAATAAAACAAATTCTAGAAATAGTAATTTACCTTGCTTTACTGTCAAAAAGTAATTTAGGTTACGGTTATGTTTAAAACTTAATGTTTATAAATAACAATGAGCTTTCGACGATGACAAATGAAGCCTCTTTTTCTTGATTGGCCAGCGAAATACGTAATTGTGGTGATAACCGAGCATAGAAGTACCAACATGCATTTTTCAAGCGTATTACTTACGCCGACTTGTGTAACGCGAAACTGTTATGACGGACAGAAACGTAATCAAAATTTTCTCACAGAGTCTTAAGAAGCCCGACTTACGAACGACACGTTTCAACTAAGACGTCACACTCTAAAAGATCCGTGATCGACCTGCGGGACGTGCCAAACTCCAGCAATCTAGGCAGCACCGGGCCGTGCCGAACTGCGCCAAGCCAGCACCATGCCATTTAGTGTATTGTTTTATTCTAAAAACATCTGCATATTACAACGATGATTTATTGACAATGAATTATTTGGCCCGATGAACTAGCATCTACGCAAGCACAAACAGCATGGATGCCGATATAGTGCTTCGTGGCTCCGTCAGAATGCGCCACAGTACAGCGCGGCTGAGCATGCTCTTCAGTTACGGCTTGTAGCTAACAGAGTGCAGTATACGTTGCCATGGATCGTTCGCCCGTGTTCCGTGCAGCCAGCCATCTTTGTTCCAACATGCTGTGCGTGGTGCTACGCAGTATTTAGGTATACTTCTGGGGTATAATTTCATTACGTATTTTACGCAAAAATTAATTAAATTCAAACAAAATAGTGAAAAAGAATTTTTTCCCCAAGAGAGTATGTTGACAATATTGGGGGTGGTGGTACATGGGTAAATACAATAATTTACTACTTACATTAAGCAAAACTAATTACACATAATGCACTGGCATTAACACTTAATTTGAAATGGCTACTTTTAAATAGGTAAACCTTTATTTTCCACACTCTTACATATTATTACATCATTATATGTGTGAAATGCCTAACAAATGTATATTTAATGAAAACACATAATTGTGGGCATATACTGTACAGCTCGAAAATAAGATGACCCCATGTTTTTAGAAAATAAAAATTGGAATAAAACCTAGTGTCATATTCAGGTAAATACAGTAATGTAAACAGTAGGAATGGGCTGTTGGAATTCCAACAGTCAACGAATCCACGGGATTCGAAGATGTGTGAGACAACATTCTAGTTCAAGGTTACATTTATAACGATTAGGTTAACCTGCCTTAATGTGACAGTATAGTTTTGTCATATTTTATCACAAAAAAAAATTATCTTGCTCATACGAATGTAGCTTGTTTACATTTTTTGGTGCTACAAAAACAGATACCAGTATGTCAAATATGTGTACTGTACAATGAAATCCAAACAAAAATACAATACTCATAACATGTTAAATTTTTGCTGTAATAATTAATTGTAGTTAGCAACAGTAATTAGAGCTGAAATTGTGAACAGACTGTAAATGCTGCATCATGAGAGCTAGTATTTCTACGCTGTACCATTGTTTATTTTTCTTGCTCAGCTGGACGTAGCGTATTTATGCCATTGCAAAGAAAACACGTTAAAACTAATGTACGTACAACATGGTTAAACATCATGGCATGTCTCCGTTTGGAAATATATCTACGGCCTGGGTGAGGCTGGCCTGGGATTCTTTGCGCAGGTAAACGTAGCGGACATTGCTGTTGGCCGGTGGGTTTTTCTTGGGGAACTCCTGCCCTCTCCGCTCCTACATCCCATCGCTGCTCCAATGTAGGGCCTCTCTGAAAATGGCGGACTTCTGCAAGTCCAAGATTGAAATTCTGCTTCTTGGGCCGGAGGGGGGGGGATTGATACCTTGTCCTCATGGTTCAATCCCTCATTTTTTTGTACCATTCAAATATTTATTGATAGACTTACGTACGTTAGATTTTTAGCACAAGATATTGTAATGATTATGTTGTAAAATAAGCAATTATCACACGAAATTTCAGTAAAGTCATACCTAGTCTATGTAGTATGCAAGAAGTAATTGTGTGCTATTTGCTGTGATAAAAGTTAAATGTTCTTTGTCGCCTAAAATTTGAGATTCGTTGGCAGTTGTCAAGAATTAGGATTCAAAGATAGTGTTTATTCGGCCACTCGAACCTTAAGTAAACACACTCAGAACTGTCAAAATATACCGATGTTATAAGAAGCCAAGTGTATGGATGATGTACAGACATTGAGAATTGTTTTAAGACTGTAAGAAAGTTTCATTAAGTAGTTGGAGATGACTGCTGTTTGGTTTGGTGATGATTTCAAGTCAAAATTTGTTTGATAACACGTGTATTACTTGTGTACATTGCATATTGAAATTACAGGATGTGGAAATGTGCTGTATGTAGCCTTGTGACGATTGTTTATCTGTGGAGATCGTTTCTTGCAGTGACACGCCTCTTTGTTTACTGTCAGTGGTACAAAAGGTCTGATGTCACTAACAACAGTTGTCTCGCTGGAGACAGCTCTGTTAATGTCGAGTGTGTGCTGCCTAGACTATGCATGCACACGTATGTATAGATTAAAATATGTGAATGTAAGTTTTATGTTGCTTTTGAATCTCATGACAGAAAAACCAGTATTAACTTTTAACATAATGTATTTCAGTGTATGCGTATTTTATAATTTATTTATTTTGTGTGTATATGTATGTATGTATGTCTTAGGTTTTATACCTTCAATTTTTGTAATACTCATGTTCATAGAGTAAACATATGAAATGTCGGTGAGAGTGCTTGTGGTTGGTACAGCAACTGTAATAACTGACGGAATACTTTTTGCTCTCTCTTTGTCTCTGGCTGGTGTTTCAGTGAAGACAGCAATTTGAAACACTTTAGTTTTAATTATTATTTTTGCATATTTAAAATTATTTTTGAAACGCAGACTGGTACATAAGGAATTACGCTTGAAATTATTTATCAAAGCTGTTGGTTGCAATGTTTTGTTTGTGCCATCATTGAGAGTGGAAGGGCCAGTGGAGCAGTTTATTGGACACACTGCCTCATTCTGTATTTGTATGACTAGAGACACTGCGTGCGCTGAGAGCAGGACCAGGGACTGCAGCTGTCGTCAACAGCAAGGAGGCCGCCTGGCATCACGTACATGTGCCTGCTCTGTATCCGAGATGACTGTACATGTATGACAAGACTGCCAGTTACTAGAGACACTGCGTGCGCTGAGAGCAGGACCAGGGACAGCAGCTGTCGTCAACAGCAAGGAGGCCGCCTCTGTCGCACAGTGCCACCTGGCATCACGTACATGTGCCTGCTCTGTATCCGAGATGACTGTACTTGTATGACAAGACTGCCAGTTACTAGAGACACTGCGTGCGCTGAGAGCAGGACCAGGGACTGCAGCTGTCGTCAACAGCAAGGAGGCCGCCTCTGTCGCACAGTGCCACCTGGCATCACGTACATGTGCCTGCTCTGTATCCGAGATGACTGTACATGTATGACAAGACTGCCAGTTACTAGAGACACTGCGTGCGCTGAGAGCAGGACCAG
>PNEQ01066858.1:0-14942 GCA_003012365.1 Medauroidea extradentata | reverse complement strand
TCCGAGATGACTGTATATGTATGACAAGACTGCCAGTTACTAGTGACACTGCGTGCGCTGAGAGCAGGACCAGGGACTGCAGCTGTCGTCAACAGCAAGGAGGCCGCCTCTGTCGCACTGTGCTATAGGCCATTCGGAATAAAGTGAGCACTAAAGATTTAACCTTTGAAAAAAATCACTAGCCGGTACTGCATATAAGCCAACATTAACAACAGTTACATTTTTGTTTGTATGGTTGGTAGCGAATAACTGCATGTAGTCCTGTTTATTTTCTTATTTGAATACAGCATTAGTGAAACAACATCAATTGCAAACGACCTCTCTGTATTTAATATACTTTAAAATATTTTTTTTACGTTCTTACTGACATACCTACTGACTGTATAATTTTATTTAATCAGCGGCAGTACAAAGCGACGCAACCGAGTCGATTATCGTTGGCACACGCCGCTATTGCTTCGCGCCGCAGAGATAGTTTAAAATTTCACCGACAGATGGCATCAGAGTTAGGTTTTTGCCGCATTGCATCATTCAGTTTGTTTTTCCGTTGTGTAATGAATATGGATTTCTGATAAACACATTCAACATCGTCGTTCACTGCAGTATGTTGAACGGAATTTTAATTCTTGAGTTGCGTGTGTCGTGTTTTTTTTTAGTGACGGTTTTAATTTAAAAGTTTGAATATACTGTGCATGGATTTATGAGATTCGTAACGGTAATTAATAGCGCCGTTAGAGTAGCGCAGAGAAACCATTGTTTTAAGACGTTAACTCGCAGGTATTTATAACTAAGATTACTACTGAGTATAGCACATATTCAACACCCGTGCATTTAATGAGTACATATTGTAGCTAAAATTTATCGGAGCACTGTAACGTAAATGTAAACATTGTACAAGACTATGTAAATAAAAGCACGTGGTAATGTTGATGTTTACTTGTAGCGGAAAGATATAAACTGGCAGAAAATAGAAATTAATCAGGGCTTTTTTTAGTGCTCACTTTATTCCGAATCACCTATACCTGGCATCACGTACATGTGCCTGCTCTGTATCCGAGACGTCAGGCGAGGATCTAGTCCTCCTCACACTGCAGTGTGTCTCTAACAACTAGCAGAATGCCTCTCTCGGTGAGACTGGACCTTCCACTTTGCATGATCAGACAAACGAAACATTTTAAAGAAAATAAGCCCAACAAAAGTTTCTGTAACAAGTGTTTCTGTGACTGTGTGAATAGAACGGGTCTTTTTGTATGGATTCAACTATATTTCAGTTTCACTGTACCAAAGGCATTTACGAAAACATAGTAGGTATAATATATTCAGTACTTTTGGTCCCATGATTGATTGGATCTACTCAATCATTGGATGTTTTTACAGTTTTACCGAGCAATCGTAAATTAGAAGAATAGTAGTCAACAGCCTTTTTTAAAAAGTACGGCAAAATCTACGGAAGCAGTATGTTTCAGTCGCCAATCTGGCAGACCTGTGTTGTGAGCAGTCTGGAATATCTTTTGTACTGGTACAATCCACATTACAGCTTTACAATTATGTACTACATAATAATGCATATTTTATAAAAATGCTGGAGGTAACCCCCAGAAATTTTTATAGCAATAAGAGATTGCAAGTGAAAGTTCTCTGACACATAACCACTGCTTTTTGCATTAATCAAGAATTAATATGCAAATAAATTTAAAATGTTAAAATTGTGTACTGTTCAGAAGGCTTGATAATTAATTACTGATATTATATACAGCAACCTCTCAGTTTAACGACTCAAGGGACTGAAAAAAAATCGTCCATAAACTGAAGGAGTTTTTAAACTGAATGATAAATAAAAGTATGTTGGGACTTTAGATGGGACCAAAAAATACAGTAGTTAAAGTGAAAGAATCAAATTGTAAGACAATTAAACTGAGAGATCACTGTAACTTATTCCATACCTGAATTACATTCTCTGGTGATAAATACTTTGACTTGATAAATGCGTCTATAGATTTTTCCCTCTGAAGTACTATATTTCAACGTAGAAATTTTAATTAACACGCACTTTCTTGTTTAATGTCTGCTGGCGACTATCTGCAGCAGGTTAGACCCGAGTAGATCTGGAGAAAAGATTAAGTTGAGTGTATACAAAGAGTTCTTGCAGATCTGTAGACTCCGGTAGACTTCATTGCACGAGGTTCTTGCCAATTTTTAGAGTAACGTCTACTCGTAAGCACCTCAAGTCATGTTGTGATGTTTAAGTTGTGTTGGAAACTGATGTAGATTTCATAGAATCGTGTTTTGTGGCGACAACAGTTAGAACTTAATGACGAATCAGCAGCTTCAGTGCAGGAGATTTTGTTTTGTTAACAGCGTAACATTTGCTACCAACATTGTACAGAAAGCAATTTTGCAGTGCTTGACAGATTAATAGCATGTATTCATGAAATGGGGACACATTATTACATTAGACTTGTAACAGTACCGACAAACATACACTGTCCCAGCAGCTTGTGTTGTTTTGAGCATATTTGTTCACAACTGTATGTAATACTGTAGTATATTACCTTGTCCCGATTCTAAAATAAGGTATGATTTTGGAAGATCCAAATTGGTATAAAAAAGTTTAATCTGTCTTACAATGCTGTAAATACAGTATGTACATTTCCTTAGATCTGAACTATGCGTATTAAGAACCTCAAGAAGCAACTAGGTTTACTTCCTTCCTGTGACGTGTGTTGTAGAATTGCTATTCCCCTTCTGGTCTGATAAGGCTATCTGCAACTTTAAAAAAACCTCAAAAATACAATCTTTTCATTAATAATAAAACTGTACTTGTCAACACTTTCCCACCAATGTTACAAGCAAAACTGCTGAACTTACTCATATTACATTTATGTACGAAGAGCATACACAACTTGGAACTATGCTTCTATATTTTTAAAAACTCAGCATGCTCGTTACAACCACAATTTTTGAGCCTCTCAGATAGTGTTACGTTACTGCTGAAGATGCTGAGCCTATGCCAGCAGTATCGGGGACAGTTTCAGTGATCAGTGGAAATAGTGTGTCTCTGTGAGAATAGTTTATGAACGATCGGCAGTACTGTAATACTTGAGGTTGTAAATATAAACAAAGTGAATTAACTGATATAAAAGAAGCAATTTAGCTTAAATAAAACTGATTAAATCATATTATATCCAAATACGTGGGTAGTTTACAATTGCACGGTCGTTCTAACCTCTTCTATTTATAAGTATGTATATTTATATACGCATACATATTGTTTTTTTTTTTTTTTAATTTTAAATTTCACCTGAATTCATAAAGTGCAAAGGAAGAGGCATGTGTCGACCTTTACAAGAAACTATCCAAAAAACAAGAAACTATCCAAAAATAACATTTTAGGTTCACGGCATAAAGTCCCATAGGAGAAGGACTACAACGCACATTCACCTTATACACCAGTTTGATGCGCTGTGAATAAAGGCAATATGCTTCTTGTTGAGCGTGATACTCTGGCTCTTATTGCTCCGCTGTTCCCATGTATAAAACATGGAAATTTGAAGACTGCTCTTAAAGTCAGCTTGTCGAGTGCGTTTTGTAACTACAGTAGTTCAGTGTTGAAGGTAGTCGTGAGCTGAACTGCCTATGTAGAGACGTTACTGCTCTGACAGTACATCTTGTGATGCAGACGAGCTGGTGAGAACTTTGTGGCTGGAATAAATCTGGGAACAACTTATGACGTCACCTAGTACTCTTCTGTTGCTTCCATCTCATATTATATTATCAAAATTGTAGGTGGATTTCATATAAATGAGGCTGGGCTCACTGTTACCACTTGTACTGTGTAGCAGTGTCTTGGTTGGACGTAGACTGTCGTCAACACCACCCTCTGTACCCTAGCTGTAGTCGGGCTGTCCAGTCTGTCGACAAGTGTGCAGGGCAATTCTGCTGCGCAACACAAGGGGGGTGCTAAAACACTGTCGTAACATACCTGAATGAATGCCAGTACAGCAAAGTCTCATTACGAAGAACTTCAGTTTAAAGAATTTCTCTCTCAATATTAAATTAAAATATCCCTCTAAAACTAAAATATCGTAAAATGTATTCAGTTTAAAGTTGTTTCAGTACAAAGTTCACAATTTTCTATTTTTTTCCTGTTCGTTGTAATGAGATTTTACTGTACTTATTCTAGAGCATGGGGTCGGGAACATGTCAATTGCTATTTATCGGTAAATCTCGAGAATACATTTAGTAGATTACGATCATTATTGAAAATCCACGAATTTTGACACTATCTACTAAACACTGCATGTTTTCATGAAAGCGTAAACTATCAAGAATAGGCCTAACCTCCGTTAGTTGATTGATGAGTGAGAGATTTTGGTCAACGCTCAACAATGAGCTCTTTAGCGCAGGTGAGGGATGACATGACGCGAGTATGGAACAGCACTGGGAAACGAGAGATCCCCGAGAAAACCCGTAGACCAACGGCATCGTCCGGCATGATTCCCATGTGCGAAAATCTTGGGACAGACTTCGCTGGGAATCAAACCCAGATCGCCTTGGTGGGAGGTGAATGGTCTGACCATTCGGCCACCATGGCCCCATTAGTTGATTGATGATCAGAAAAAAACTCATTGTTCACTAAATAGACCATCTACAAAAATTGTTTAGTGTAAAGCACTTGCCATCTCTGGAAACAAAAATTGGTGTTATTTAATGTAATCTGCTTTGTTACGTACGAAGACAGCAAACAAACGCTGTATTCTACTCGACAGTGCAGTCATCTTGATCTTCATCTGTTAGCCAAGTTAGCGTTTATCACGGTTATGTGGCTACATTTTTACACAAAACAAATTTATAATACTAGTAGAAAATATTTTCAATGCCAAATATACAACAATTATTGCGCCTATAAAGTTTATTGCAAAATTATTTGCAGATTAAGACAATTATAACAGGCAATGTGCTTAGGGAAATCTTTACAAGTGAGTACATACATATATGTTGGCCATCAAGCCAGCATCAAAACAAAGTTCGGAACAACACCACTAGATAAAATGTTATCAAATTTGTTACGTGAATAACATAATGCTGTTTGTAAATTACTTACGGTTGATAACCTAACCTAAATCATGTGACTAAATAATAGTACTGTATTTTACTGTGACGTTTGTTTAACTATTTGCTGTGTAAATAATAAAGATTTGATTGAGGCGTTACAGGTATGACAATTAGACGTTTGCAAATAAATGTGGTTATTTTTGTAAATCCAAAATCTTGAAGTCACATCTCGCAACCATAGGGCTCACAGCCGTTTATGTAAAACTTGTAGCATCACAGAACAGCGTGTCAATTGTTTTCCGAAATTCACGATAGTTGTTGACCTTGTAACCACGTTTACTGTTATGTTTAAAAATCCTTCCAGATGTTTTACACAATAAGTAGATAGAATTTTCAATTTTATTGTAATTTTTTGTGTTTCATCTAAAATCCAACAACTTTATTTATCAATTACTTCCATAACTGTTTCATTGTCTGTAAATTGCGTGAGTGAGTGTGTCTGCGTGCGTGCGTATGTATGTCCGTATGTACGCGCGCGCACACACACACACACACACACACAAAACCAAACAAAATGTATAGGGCCTATTTTGTAGCTAGTGTGTGGGGGTGGATTATTTCGAAATGGTACACCAGTAGATCATTTCAGTATGTGAAAACTTGTAGTAGATTGGCAATGTTTCCAGGTTGCCTACCCCTGGTCTAGAGTATTTGCCCCTGTGTCTGGCTCTTGTCCCAGACAGGCGTGATCACCGACACACGTATTGCAATGTTGATAATTGTCTGGTTGTGATATTGTAAGTTATTACAGTTTTTGTAAGCTCTTTTGTTTACTTCTTTGTTCATTGTATTGGGCATTGCCTTGTATTTATATTGTGAGGTGATTGTATCCATTGCTGTTAAAATGAGCACTGGTTGTAGTCGAGTGTAGTCGCAGCATGCTTGTAAGTGGCGGTGTGTAGATCCAGTTATTTTCACAGTGGACAAAAGTCAAGTGTTCACTAGTTTCTTCATGATGTTTACAAAACTGAGATATGTGTGTGTGTAATTTTTTTTTACTTATAGAAATAGCCATGTCAAATTGTTTCACAAATAAAAGTACAGTCTGCAACACAATAGTTTTGAATAAACTTACATATATAATTATATTTGTTTTAACATTGATTACAACCTTGCTGTAATGACAGAACACCCTCTCCCTATTTTTTTATAGTTTCTAAATACATTATGAATTTGAGAATAACTGTGTGAAATCATGTGTCATTCCTCTTGGAAGTTTTTCAACTGCACTGACTTGAACAAAACAGTAAACTGATGTACCAAAACACTTATTTCTCAATACAGCTTGCACACAAAAGTTAACGGATGTTCTTGCTACAATAAGAAGTCAAATTTCAAGAAAAGTGGCAGAGTTGCACTTGGAAAGAGAACATGCAGTACAGCTTAGCTGATTGCAAAATCTGTAAATGAACCAGAAGAAACCCTGCAATCACACGCACTATTGAAATAAAATATTTACTCTTGAAGTGCGACAACTGCTCCACAATGCAATCAACACTATGAAATCATTACATACAAACTAGTGACACATGGACGTAATATTATATGTTCTAATACATCAAGCAACTTTTTAAATGTTTCGAAACTTATCTTGCTTTTTGCTAGCTGCTTTGAAATGATGTTTGTATACATTCCAGGTTAGTTGTTTGCTAATTCTAGCAATTCACTTCTTGTTGAAGAGACAAATAGTGGGAAACATGGAAAGTGTGGTGAAAAACAGCACATTTTCTTTAGTTAAAGCCAATATATTTTTAACACCCATCCAACATTCCCTAAGGAAAAAAGTAAAATATTTGGGCGTATTCAGTCAGAATTTAAGAAAATAAAAACTCAGCAAACATACAGCACTTACCATCAATTGGCAAGTCACAGCCGTAAAAGAAAAAAATTTGCCCCAAAAACACTGAAAACTTCCAGTGCTACACATGTGGAGCGTGCATCTGGTGAGTTAGGCCTTGCACGCTCTGGCAACTTGCGAGAAGTGATGACTAACAACGCAGAATCTATCTTTCAGTCTTTCTTGCTTTCCCAACAAAATTGAGATTATTCCAACGGGAAAACAAATGCAATTAACACATTGAAACGTTTGCAAGGCCACAAAGGTAAAATAATATACCATAGGTACATAAATACGCACTGTGGCTGCTACAGCTCTTAATTCACTGTGCAGTGCTCGTTCAGCAAATTGACTAACTGCTCACTAAAAGTACTCTACTCTCTAGAATTTCTTTAGCATCGGTGAGAGACATTATTTAAGTTTACAGCCATAAGTGTATTGTATAAGTCTGCAAAATAATACAATTACGTACTCCTGTTTTATCACAGGCAGCGGCAGAAAATAAACATGTTGGACATCACTGCACTCTTATCAATAATATAACTAATCGGTAAGCACTCTGCACTGTGGTGTCTATTGTCGCAGATGCGAAGCACTATGTGTGTATTAGTTAAGTCTGGGCTCTACTGCAGATTTTTTCTCACGTTGGTAATCTTCTCCCCTGAAATTGAGCAGAGAGCTTGTATAATACTGTATTTACTTGCATAATGGCTGCACCTTTACTTTGAAAGTCTTGCAAAGGAATTTTAAAAAACCATCATAACTAGCACACCAGACTTCTCGGTGACAGAATAACACAAGCACGTGAGCGACTTTAGGCGAATGCAGCGTGTGCGCACCATGTACACAATTGGTGGTGCATTCTTGATCTGAACCATGGAACTGAAGGTTGCGAGAATATTGTTTTGCACTGGGCCACATCATAGCTCTGCACAGTAGTCAGTATAAAGCTGTACTACTGTATTTTGACAGCAGATGCAACCAATGTAACGGTCCTAAATAACGAGAAGGTGAAAGCCTTTACTTATAACTACTAGTATTTTAGGGTTGTACGATTTGTGAGTGAGTTGCAGCTCACACTCCGGCGTGAGTGGTTGTCTTCTGGTAAGATCGTTGACTCTTGTTACGGGCATAGTGCTCTGTCTCGAAATGAATACTGTCACTGTTACTGATCAACGAATTGAAGGGTTTATTGAGAAACCCCTTAACCAGATGTGTGTTTTATTTAACTCATCTACAAGCTTATTAAAAGACCTTACAGCATGGTCACGTGGATGTGGAAACAGTGGACATTTAAGCTGCGTAAACAAGTCTCGTAGTATTTCCGACAAGGACGAAAATAAATATTTCTGCAGTGAAAAATGTGAGCAGGCCTCAAGAGGTCTTAAATACAACCTTATTGGAGACGGCAACAATTCTGCAGGGACAGGAACACCTTTTAACAGTGATTGCTGTCCTACCATCCAAAGTTGACACCTTATGCAATGATAATTTAACCCTTAAATCATTGGTGGAAGATCAAGCTAAAGGCATCATGGAACTAAGAAATGCTATGCGCTTCTCCAGTAAACAGAAATAATTATCAGGAACACTTTCAGTTTTTACAGCCAGGCTGCAAAAAACCAGAGTAACAAAAGCTACTAGGCGACCAGCACGTCAACAGCAACCAAAGCAGTGACTCAGCAGATTTGGGACGCCAGCGCCAGTTCAGTGCAAGCCAGCTGCACGCTTGCAAGACAAGAGCACGATGAAGAAGGCAGCTCCTACTCGCAATAGGACCAGCCACAACAAACATCAAGCTGACGATAACAGGCCTATTAAGCCTAATACTAGCCAGCATGAATATAGTCAGGACTCATATCGCTGTCATTTCGTGTTTATAACACTAAAATTTTCATTTCCTGAATTAAATATAACTTTCATCTCAGACAATAACCACAACTCAGGCACCACATAGACGGGTCCGACCCGAGCAGGGGTTCACAAACAACTGACCCACAATAATAACACAAAGACAACTTGGGGTAAGTGCAGTACCACGACGGAAACAACAAAATCAACTCTCACAAATGCAGTGCGTGTATTACAAACAAACGTGACAGTCGTGCGTGCAAGTACAGTTTCAACAAAGTTATTAAGTTGATCGACAAAGATAAACAACTGTAGTTACCAGGAAAACAGGCAAAACATTACGGAAGTTACTACAGTAGAACCCTGTTTGTTATAACATTTTCCTGCGTATAACATCACTTTTCTTTGGTCCCAAGATTTTTCCATAAAGCATAATGCTTTCATTTCCCGCTTATAACAACACTTGTATTTTCATTTCCTGCTTATAACATCACTTTTTTCTCAGACATTAACCACAACTCCGGTAAAAATTTTTCTTAACTGTATTACTTTAGCTAAAATAACTAAGCTGTAGACTAAAAACAACAGTAAAAAACAAATTAATGTCTGAGAAAGTATCATAAGTGTACATTACAGTCATATTAAAGACTGTTATCCTAAAGATGATGATCAAGAACTTTCGAAGGCAAGTGAGAAAGCCTCAATTATACACATAATGTATGTATTAATCATGTTTATGATGGCACAGTAACTATAGTTGCATTTAATCTCATTATAGGCCTATTTACTGTACATATACTATCAAATTTTAAATTACTTTTGTGTAATATCCATTTATTGGTGGAAAAATATTGATTCCTGCTTATAACATTTTCCTGCATATAACACTTTTTTTCACAGGTCCCTTGAAAAATGTTATAACAGGGTTCTACTGTAATTACATACCAAAAATTAATACCACTATCGCTCATGCCACACCGACACTCCGTCGGCTGCATCCAACCAGAACAAAAGAAAACTGAGGAAGGTTAACGGAGGTGAACACACGATTTACCAAACTGGAAGCGAACCTCTAGAACGTGCGACCCAACAAAAACAACTAACGGAAAACTCACCAAAGTTATGCGCGTGCCGACCGAGCGTGGAGGTGACAGCAGAGGCAACCTTCCCAAGGCGGCAGCGGGACTCACGACTGGCCTGGAGGTGGATGACCAGGAGCCAAGTGAAGGTAGGGGAAGAGGGAGGGTACAAAGCACGAAAGGAGAGGAGGCGACGAACAGGTCCGAAGATGCCCGAACTGGGACAAAGGCCGACAGGGGCGGGAGCGCACTTCAAATGGGGCACATGGTCTGACGTCACAGAGGTTCAATCATGGCTGCTCTCAATTAGCACAGATATACCACACAGTACTTCGTATAGCTGACGATCACCACAGTTTTTGTCTTTTTAAAAATACACATAAATGTCGAGCCACGACGCAAGTCGAGAAAGGTGTGCTCTCGCAGCCCAAAAAAAAATAATTAAAGATGGGAACTAAAAACAACTGTAAAAAACAAATTTAAGTCTGAGAAGTGTCATAAGTGTACAGAAGATAAGAGGGAAAGCCTCTATTATACACACAATGTATGGATTAATCACATTTATGTCGCAGTTACTACAGCCTCAGCTTCAAGTAATCTCATTATAGGCATATAACTATGAAATTGTAAGTTACTACTTTTGTGTAATATTCAGTTATTGTTGTAAAAGCATTGATTCATGCTTATAACATTTTCCTGCATGTAATACTTTTTTTTTCGCAAGTCCTTTGAAAAATGTTATACCAGGGTTCTACTGTATTCAGCAAACATGTAGTTGAAAAATTTAATGTAAAAAATAGATTTATCATTTATTTTTAAAACTGATAACTGCAAACAACGACATGTCACTTTGCTTTACAAACCTGATTGAATTGTTGAAAGTCCACTTTTGTTGCATTTGAACAATACAGAAATGCCTATGAAAAGTAGTGTGGGAAGAAACTGATAAAACATGAGGGACCAGCACAATATAATATTGTATTTACAGTCTTAAATCATACACATTCCTTGACAAACGTACAATAAAATTTAACAGTGAATTAGGTTACATTACCCTCCAGAACTTTGAACTTACTTTATTTACGTTACATTTAAAGAAACACATTGTACGTATAAATAAGTTTTCAGTAAAAGAAACAAGTGCTAATAGATAAATATTTCAATTTTTAATTATAACCTAAATACCTTGAAAGTATTCATTTGTGTTTCACACCTATGTTTCCTATTTGTAGGCACAACAGTTTTATCCTTGTGGTTTTCACTATTTTTTGCTGCAGATAAAATGAATGCTGTATTTTGCCAGTCATTCTTGGTTTTTTATACCATGTATGATGAAAATCTTTGCCGTTTCCAGAGACAACAATTCAATCAAATTTCACATCACAACTTCATAGGAATCACAATAGTACTTGTACTTAATACCTACTTGCTGTCGCATAAATATGTTCAATGTTTATTTAATTACAATGATAAACAACATGAAAAAAATACCAGGTACCATATAAAAACCGGGATAATAAACTCGTACAATAAAACTAAACATCCATAGGCCATTTTCTGGTCTACTTTGATAAACTTGAACCTCGCTTTCTGTCAAAAATCAATTCTGTAGATTCATTTCAGTCAATTCTCAATTTAAGACTGTTTTTATCACTGCAAACATTAAAATTACGCACTTATTTTGTAATTTTGCACAGAATGACGGGACTTAGCGAGTTTAAACAAAAACTAAAAAATTCATGATTTTACGCGTTGCAATAAACATTTGTCTCTCGAAATAACTAAAATTGCAGCTGTTAAAGTACCGTCCAATTTTCGATGAATGATAAAGAAATAATTGGCGGCAAAGAAATTCTCGCAGAAAATAATAATTTAAAGTACATTTCCCGCACATTCCAGACTCCGAAAAAATTCAGTACGAATCCCGTACTTTCCTCAATTTTCCGATCGCTGGACACCCTGATCAATCATACCGCAATTGCTACAGTCATATGAGCCTTCTCTTCAGGAGAAAGTTAACTGCAACATGTTTCTTGTTAAAAAAAATTAACACTTTATTTATATGGCTATACAATTTGACACAACCTAGAGTGCTGTTATATTTTTGTAAGCTTTGATGCATTGACACAGCATCACTTTAGGGTAACCTTTTAAGAGGGCATGGTACATAATTCAACGCTAAGAGCATTAATTTATAACTGCAGCTTATTAAAGCCAATTTGCGAAAATTAAACAATAGCAATCCTAGACAATAGTTTTAGCCAACGTTTTAAACAAAATTGTTTCCAGTGTTATGAACTTCTGAGGCACAATCTCTGACGCTGAAAACTCTTGCATTTAACTGCAGCGCAAGAGATCACACGTAACGAATTAGTAATTCTGGATAAATATTTACTCACAAAGTTGGCAAATATCATTATCGAGGATTGTCACTGAGTATTTTATCCATATCAGCTTCGAAAATAGCATAGAACTGTATTACTGAAAAGAAGTTTTCAATTAATATGTATTTGGCTTCATTCGCAAGAGGTTATGCTCGCCTTATATAAATAACACGAACACAGAGAAAAACCCTTGCAGTAATTTCACACAAACAATCGGAAATTGCAAAGCAAAATCATAAACAGTGAAACAAAGTAGAAGTTTCACTGCGAGCCTGTTTATTTTCGTCCACGTTTATTACAAATTTTGACTTTCTCGTACAAATCTGTTGAAGTGAATTTCTGTGGCATTCCACATCACACCTAGAAGACTTGCATACACTCTTCATTATTCTATTTTCGTGTAGAAGATCTTCTTAAGTTTTCGTAGTTTGTTTTTATAATTTTGTAAGTACATGGACACACGCCCAAAAGAGTGTTGAACTTGGCTGCAACTTTCTTCCAATATTATTCTTCGTGTTTCTGCGTCACTGCGTCTGTTTTCCACATTCCACAGCATAGCTGCCAACCTCAAAGATTCAGAAATTGTACAATGTTCAAAATTAGTAAAATTGTGCGTAAATTAGTCGCGGCATTTCACGTGTTGTGTAAATGTCATTGCCATCGAACTATAACACTTTGGCTATTTTTTAAATAAAATACTACACTGTTAACATGTCAATATGTTGTATGCAAAATAAATTTAGAACATACTAACTTAAATAATTAATAAAATTAGCTAAAATTTTGATTAGGTACTATTCATATGTTGTGTTCATGACTAAAATTACATAACCTCCCTAGGGCTATTATAAAGAAAACAAACTTAACAGGGAAATTACTGACAGTATTTTACAGTAGGCTTACTTTGTTGTAACATCATAAATACTGTTCATAATTGTAATATTCATACAAATCTGAACAAACCTAGGTAGTTTTGGTTTCTGCAAGTTTACAAACTTTACCGATTTAAATACACCAATTAATAGGCCCCTACTTTACAATTTCTGGTAACACAGCTTTTAAATTCTCTTTCACAGTTCCATAAATGCACGAAAAATTCTTACAGAGTGCAAATTAGCCAATATCACACTTGGCACATCTAATCACAACTCTCAGACACTGCAAATACTGTGGATTTGAGAAATAAATCGTACATCGTTGAACGTGCAGATGTGAGAGTATAGTATTTAAGCTCTTATACAATATTAATGCCACGTAATTTTAATTTTTGAACAGTTTTTAACATCCGCATGGTTTGGAGACTGTATAAAAACGTCCTTGTAAAAACTGCTAAGTTGTATTTCCCAGATATGAAAGTTGCAATATTTCTACGTTTTACGACTATTAAATTTGCGACATCAATACCAGCACTGGCACTAAAATACACCGCCACAATAACAAAAAGACACATATAAGCTTGGCAAAAACCATGTTTATAAACGCTACGCAGCTACAATGTGCGCTTCCATATTTGCTGGGAAAATAAGAATTAAACAATAGTTTCTTTCAGTTCACAATAATTAATGCGTGTTCTCGAACGAGTACTACAGGGAAACGGTAAACTGGAAAGCCACTTTCAATTAAAACAATTTTGTGACTTTTGTTTATACGAGTCACGGCAGCCATTTAGCCAGAAAGACAACTACAATCGATCGGATGTGTTCGGGTTACATTAGTACGGTGCGTGAATAATACGGTACTTTGTAGTGAATAATATACTGAAGTACAATGGCTATAAATTAAGCACGCTAGTTCTCGAAACTACGGTATTCGAGTTTTCTTTATTTTATATGAAACTGTAAGTCAGATCTACATATGCCCGGTACCAAAATTATGGGATTTCAGTACCAGATTTCTTAATATGAATTAACCAAATGGGAGAAGAAATTGGAAAGCGTACAATAATTCACAAAATCGTACATTGTAAGGGAAAATCGTAAAAGTTGGAAGCTATCCCACAATATAAGAACATTTTTTAACTAGGGTAATTAGAAGTTCGTTTTCAGAAATAATAAAACTACCGGGACGTGCACGTTTAACTTCTTTCGTCCGTTGTTTATAAACTAATATTAACAGCACGGTTGTCAAATTTAAATTTACCAGCACTTAGCTAATCATTACATTCTTAAACAGATGAAGTGGTTTCAGGAATGCTATTTTGTTGATATTTAATGAGAAACATTAGTAACTCAGTCACCAATCATTTTAATCGTGAAAAACATTTGTCACATTACATCGGCTACTACCAACGAGACGATACAACACCACACGTTTTTATCGACTGACACCAGATAGCAGAGTAGGTGATTCCACCACTACAGTGTTTACAAAACAAAAGAAAAACAGCTGTGCATAACAAAACACGTACACAGACAGCACAAATATATCACTTGATTATAAAAACAAAATACACAACACACTCCCTTAATCTAGTGATACATTTAGCTCTTAACTTAATCCTACCTTATTTACACAGAACTTATGTTTAGCCAGTGGCAGTGCCTTTGTAAGCATATCAGCAGGCATTTCCTGACTACATAGATATGATAGGACAAAATCATTCCTGCTCACAACTTCCCTGATGTAATGGAACCTTGTGTCAATATGCTTGGTTCGATTGTGAAATACAGGATTATA
>PNEQ01066850.1:0-42352 GCA_003012365.1 Medauroidea extradentata | reverse complement strand
AAATTTTTTTGGAAATTAATAATTTTTTGAAATTTTCGAAATTTTGGAAAATTTTGGTAATTTGACACTCAAGGTCAAGGTTAAAGGTCAAGGTCATCCAACATGGCGGCCGGGGACGTGACGTCACAACATGGCGGGTGGTGCCACACTGTGCCACACACCGAATCCATGTCCCAGAACCGGCATAATCATACTACTCCTACACATATTCAGTGTTCAGTCTAATTACTCCAAAATATCTTAAAGTAAATCGTGAAAATATGCATTCCTATTTTCAAGATATTTTTTAAAACTAAATTTTCCCTAAAAAAACTATAAGAAGAAAAGATTGTGAACATTATATTCCGCATTTCAAGTTTCATAAACGTAATTATATTGACACTAATAAAAATATTAAAAATGAGAAATTACAAGAACAAATTTCTAAAACAATTTTTTTAAAATTACAAATGGTGCAGTACTATGTTAATGATTATTAACGAACGTTTTAGAAATATTTTGAGAAATACAACTTTATTTTTGTGTACCTCGTTCAGTCCCTTGCCTTTTTTTGTCCGACCTCCTTTTGTACGTTGATTTTTGTCAGAAACCTTTGCGGACGCACGTACACTCATCAAAGATTAATCGCAAGCGGACGAGTAGTACAGGAACTCATACGTTACAGACAGACATTATAATACATATTATTGCGACCACAAAATTATGCATTTTTAAAGGTCATGTATTTAATTTTTGCTAAAGAATTTTATTAGCATTTTAATGAGAAGAATCTTCTTTTGGCAGCAAAATCTGTAGTGACTGTGAGTATAATACGTCACCAAGATCACATATTACTGTTATTTTTTGTTTACATTACGTTTAATTAAGTTTATGTCATTTTCATTTCAATATAGACAGTAAATTTGACAATATCATTGACAGTGCAAATGTGTATCTCGCAGTTTAGAAACAGGGAATTTTTTCCTGTGTTGTTTCAACATGGCCAATTTTTTGCCAGTACGATTTTTTAATTGACCTTCTTTAAGAAGAAATTAAAATTAGTCATAAAATAATTAACTACCCAAACTTGTTTTATCTTTAGTTTGGTACTGAGTTAATATTGTTGGTGGTTTGATAATTCAGATTCTTTGTACAATACGACTTGAACAAACAAGCTTTTCAGATGGATGGGCTCAGGCTGTGTCGCGCTGCCTCCAACCACGTTCGCAATAAATAGATCATGCATCTGGAAAGTTCATGCTGTAAGTTACAACTATATGCATTATAGCTCTAACAGCTGTTTGGATGTGCTTAGGTGCTATCAGTGCTTCAGAAGGCTTGATTTAAAGTCATGTTGTAGTAAAATCATTGTTTGTAGCAGGTTGATGTCTAAGATGTTGACTGACAACACGAGAAAGTGGATAATACGGTTTTAATTAGTTCTCTTAGCTTATTAGTTACGCAAAACCAAATTCAGAAATTTTTGAGGAATATCGAGTGAAATTAAAGTCACCATTCTTGACATTGAGTAGCATCTCTGTTCCTGCAGTTAATGTAGTTATGCTGTCATGATATGTCTGGACCCTGAAGATGTCGCTTATATGTTGGGCAGAACGTCGGTGAATGCTACCACAACGAGACGGTCTCAGTACGAAAGTTGAGATAGTCATGTAGATAATGATCGCGAACAAGTTAAGACTTAAATAAAAATTGTAAAAAAAATCGATTCACAGGATACTAAATTTAAAATCGATCAGACCAGTAGAATTACTCACATTCACTAAAAAAAGAAAAGAGCTCATTATCTTTAAACTGCTGAACAGATTTCCTTGAACCATAACTAAGAACAATCTCGATCAAGTCAGTTTCCAAACAAAAAAAACCGCATCAAAATTGGTCAATTCGTTTAGGAGTTACGATGCCACAGACAACAGACACACACGCCAAACTTACAACATCCCTCTTTTTGCGTCGGAGGTTAAAAGCTGTAATCAAATACATTATAAACCAACGCCGGCCAACTTGTGCAATTCTGCGAGAACACTGATTGTGTTTCCACATCAAGGCAACATATTAACAACACACGACACTTTCTTAGTTACACATTTATGCTGCCAACATAACAGTGTAGAGAAAAACTTTATTTTCTCGACAAGAAATCTGATGTCGTTGTCGCTAAAAATAAGGTGTCTAAAAAACCAACAGGAAGTCTACCACAAAAATATTAAAAAGTGTATGTAAACAGGAAAGTAATGTCATTAGTTTCGAAAAAAATTTCCAAAGTAACGCAGATAACAGGCTTTTGTGACTGCTGTTTGCATGTTATTGGTTTTTTTAATTAAACCTCGTCACTACTCCCTTGTCTTTCAAGTTCAACATTCCAGAAGTTGTTGTAGCTACCATCTTCAGGTTGTCTATTGAACAAGTGCAGAGGTGGAGATCCTTTATATACCAGGGATCTTCGGGTTGCTGTATCCTGGTTGGCTGGGGTAATGAATAAGCAGAAATATACAAAAATCCTTGCTCTCGTGTATATTGATCGGTAAATATCAATAACAGCTACTCATCGCATACCAAGGCAAACTACTTGTTTTACATACATAGTTAATTAATGAAAAAATGCTTCTACAGACATTGTAAGTAGTCATACGTAAAGAAAATTATAGTTAACGTACTTTGCAATATTCCATTTTTCGCTAGCTTCTGTCAAGATAATTTACGTTCAAGTTAGTAAGTTTCCCATTTTTGTTAGGTTACCTAACCTCACCTAAGGTAACCTAACCTTACCTAACCTAACGTAAAATAGAAAACTTAAGGGTAAAACGGCCTAATCTTACCTGAACTAATTTAAGAAGCTAACAAAAAATTTCAAGTAAGTAAATTACAAATACTTCTAATGCCTATTGGAACGTTTTTCATCAATAATTTATGCCTTCAAAATCAATAACTTGGCCGGTACACGATGAGTAGCTATTCTTAATATGTATCCATTGATCAAATAGGCATAAATAACCACTCGAAGAAAAGAATTAATCATACCTTGTAAATAAGAAAACGAGCAGTCAGTAATAGCAGATCACTCAGTGAAATAAAAAAAAGTCGCCGAATTTGAGTTTTCTACAATATCAAACATTCGTATATATCTGCTTAGGACAATGAGAGAGACAATGAAGATAATGAAACACCCCAACATCAACAGGAAAGATGACTCCTGATCAAAGAAAATATGAGCACACATATTTGTGGATTATTCAAGATCCTACAATCAGAAGGCAATTACAAAATGCTTGCCAGAAATTATCAGCCGCCTCAACAAACCAGGAGCAAGCATGTTTGTGATCTCCATCTTTCGGTTGACATTATTAACAAAATTAAAAATTTTCAACTATGCACACTGTTTCGCTGTTGCGTTTAAACTGTGATCATATTTTCTTGAAGTGTTCCTATTTTCGCTCGGTTTTTCAACCGACCGCTTGTTCGACTTCAACCGCAACAGATCTTATGCGTTAGCGAGAATGACCAAATATGTCCGGTGTGTTACTAAGACAAGATTGACTGCTATGATCCTACAGTGTTGACCCTTGCTGTGTGCACAACTCTCTGAAACGTTTCATTGTCACGGTGCTTTCATAGTCACGTGTTAAACCACTAAGAAAACAGTCCATAAATAATCAATGGTATAAAATTTATTCCATACTACTTCATAGTATTGTGCTATAATACAAATATTGTTGAGCTGCGATTTAATTTAAGAACAACATTTATAGAACAACAACTGGTCACAATTGACAGTTTGACTTGTGCCGAATAAGACGTGAAACTGTGCACATTATGAAGTAATTTCGTTGGCTTCTGTAATGTGTTGACGAACAAGCTGACCTTGGTTCTGACAGCAATAACTTATCTTATTAGTTCGTGATAAGCTTAGTACTTGTTAGAATGTCAGCGGCCACCCCAACTACCACTGCTGCTGGAGGCTGAAGACTCGCTCTTGGAGTAGCTGCCGCCCCCGCCGCCTCTCGCACATTTCAGGCAGCCACCGCCTCCTTGATCGCCATGGCCTCCGCCGTCACCGTGGTCGCCGTCAATGCCGCCGCCTCTGTGACCGCCGTGAGGTCCGAAGCCTCCACCAAGTAGCCAAGGTCCAAAACCTCTACCACCGCCAGACCCGAATCCACCTCCGCCCCCAGGTCCAAAACCACCGCCGCCTCCGGACCCGAATCCACCTCCGCCTCCAGGTCCAAAACCCCCGCCGCCTCCGGATCCAAATCCACCACCACCCCCAGGTCCAAAACCACCGCCGCCTCCGGACCCGAATCCACCACCACCCCCAGGTCCAAAACCCCCGCCACCTCCGGATCCAAATCCACCACCACCCCCTGGTCCAAAACCACCGCCGCCTCCGGACCCGAATCCACCACCGCCCCCAGGTCCAAAACCACCGCCGCCTCCGGAGCCAAATCCACCACCGCCTCCATGGCCACCTCCGTGATGACCTCCGCCTCCAGGACCCTCGCCTCCACCGGCACACACATTGCAGGCGACATTCCTCTTGGAGCGGTTGTCGTCAGTCTTGACCTGCCCCAACACCAGCTTCTTGCCGGCCAAACCTGCAACCATAGACAACACATGATCGTGAGCTTCCTACATTTCTGCCAACAAGTACCTGCCTCCATGCGATACAAGTACAGCTGCATTCACACCACACTACATTATACCTCGTACGGAACCTCTCAAGTAAACTCTTATACAAGAATATGATAGCAATGAGGCAGGGTGAAATTAATGATTTATTATTATATAAAAATATTTGGCAATTCAAATAAACAAACAGAGACATTGAATTACAAAATGCGGTATCGCTAATTAATATTTAAAAGATAAACAGGGCTTATTTTTTATTTGTACCAGATATTTTTTTTTTTATTTTAGACACAAAATGTGACTAAATTTGGCTCTTATGAAATTTTTTTATCTCTCGTAGTTTTCGCGTAATGACTTGTTAGTCATAATTTGCATGTTTCCGTTTTAAGGACTGCACTTAAACCCACTGAAATACCAAACTAAAAAAAAATCACAGTGGATAAAGACACTGCAGGCTACAATCTCATGCTCATAAAAATAAAGAATATTTTTTTTTGTATTAAAAAAATGCTCAAACTAAAAATAAAAATTTTAAAAATTAATAATTTTTTAATACAAATGTATATAGGATGAGTCGTTATTTGTTGCTAACCCGGCAGGAATGAATTCCTGAGGTCAAATAAATAGGGAAACAACAACACAACATTGGGACTATTGTGACGTATGTCGGATTTATACGCCCTCAAAAATGAAGGTGGGAAATGTGTAAGTGGACAATAATATCATAGTCATACGCATTTAAGTAACGAAATTTTGTATACTACTGGTTTAGGAATAGACCACATCAAAAAATTATGTTACGAAATGAACATCCCTTCATTCTTTAACAAGGGGTAGACAGACAACCCCTTTATGCTTAGAACTTTGTAATCCTTGACTTGAAGTGACCGGACACGGCATGTAGGGGATCAGCATGTAAGCTATAGTAAAAAAGGTCATCTTTAGAAAAACTGTTAACGTGAACCGTTTCCTCAGAAATCACGTGTACGTTTGGGAAGTGATATTGTGGTTGCCTGAGAGGTAGGCAGCCGGTAACATTTTCGGGTATTGCCATACCTGTATACGGAAAATAGGAATTATCACTGAGTTACGGTTGAGATACGGTTGAGAAGTTACTGCATCCAAGTGCCAATATTTCTTCGGGTACTGTTTTATCAATTTGCAATGTCTACTGCTTGATCCAATTTGTCATGCCGGAAATATGCGAACTAGTTGGCAAATAATTAATCACCTTGTGTAGCTGTACGCTTAATGATGCAACACATACCTGGTCAAATTTCATTCGCACTGTTAGCCTATGTGTAGGCAGAGTTACAAGCTTGTAATGCCTGATAAAAACGTGGTGCGTTGCCAAACAGTGCACAGCTATTTCGTTTCTGGACATCGCAGTATTTCATTATGATGGACGCTTACAATCTTATTTTTGATTAAATTAACCGACAAATAAAGAATAAGATGACGGCCTTGTCAAGTAAACAGAAATGCACTCGTGTTTAGTGAAAAACCAAAAACTGGAACCTTGCAACCCCCCCCCCCTTCCGCCGGCACCAACATTTGTATGCCAATAAACGCGCAGCAGCTGCTGTAGGGAAATCAGGGAAAAAAGTTTCCAGAATTTGAAAACTATCGCAATTAGCTGAATTGCGTGGTGAAAAACTGCGGACACCTGTTAACAAACGGAAACCAGATACAGTTAAAACACACTGTACTGATGTCTTTTTGTGGTGTGATTCGGCGGAGTGTAGAAATTTTGTATATGGTTAAAATTTACGTCCTTACGCTTGAAACTTGTCTGCAGGTAATACAAACCCACATGAGTTTACATGGGACAAATATCTATAAAACAATTATCAAATGATTTGGTTTGCTTTAAGAAATACAAAACCAAAGGCAATTACGTACGCATGAAAACAAATGACATTGTCGCTTAAAAATGACTTTAAAATAGTTTGTTCGTGTCATTTTAATATTTTTGTAATGAAATAATTAACATACATATTTAACTATAAGTCGCAATAAGAACCATAAATAATAATACCCAGCTCCAGCCTTCTTGATTTTAGTTTTCCAGTGTTTCCCAAAATAACCCCAGGCGAATTCTGGGATGGATTCCTTAACAAAGGCCATTGCCGATTCTTGCCCCTTTATCCGAAACTGTCCAGTTGTGTGTTTCTATCTGCGATGACATTGGCTGTTAACAATGACGTTATGGCCCATTTAAAAATAGCAATAATTGAACATTCTCATTATACTTGGACTGGAGTTGAAATGTGTGTTGATTACCTGTGGCGGTATAGGAAAGCAAAAAACTGCTGCCTGAAGCACAGTAGTGTCGCATCAACACAGGATATACGGTACTCTGTGAATATCCTCTCACCTGTAACCTGTCTTCTAGTCAGGACCAGGCGCACTTCCCTCCTGAGGTGACTGGTTGTACCAGTCGTGTACAATGCGTTTGTGGTATACACTACAAGCAACTAGTCACAGTTAGTATGATCGAGTGGAGTAATCGATGTGCATCTCGCATACTGTAAAATGTGACGTAATGCATCCGCAGCGCGTCTTCGATATGTTGAAACGTTTCCTGTTGACGTTTGACACATGCACGTTCATTCACGTCGGTTCATCAGTGTTTACGTAATACAGGAACTGTACACGCAAGTTACCGCATTGTTGGCCGACCTCAATTGAACATCCAGCACGACGTACTGGACTATGTTGTTGCATGTTCATATACCAGCACCCGAGGAATTCATTATCTGCTCCACGAAACACAATCGACAGTAAATCATATTTTAGGGTGAGACAGACTGCACGCATTTCACTGTCAGCCATTGCAGATACTTCCTTCTGATAGGCCTACTCGTTTGTAGTTTTGTGAGCGACACAAAAACCAGGTTAGGCCAGTACCAGAGTTCGTAACGATAAGTCCTACTCACCGATGAAGCATCTTTTACTAGGCGCGGTGTATTCAACATCCACAACGAGTGGGTGTGGGCTAATATCAATCCACGTGTAACACAGGAATCTCACTTAAGACGGCGTAGTACATAATTCAACGCTAAAAGAATTAATCTATAACTTTAGGTTTCTTGAAGCCAATTTGTTAAGATTAAACAATAGCAATCGTAGACAGTAGTTTTAGCCAACGTTTAAAACAAAATTGTTTCTAGTGTTACGAGCTTCTGAGGCACAATTTCTGACACCGGAACCTCGTGCATTTAACTGCGGCACAAGAGATCACGCGTAATGAATTAATAATTCTGGATAAATATTTATTCATAAAGTTGGCAAATACCATTATGTAGGATTGTCATTGAGTATTTTATCCACATTGGCTTCGAAAAAAAGCGTAGAAATCAATTTATGTTTTCAGCGTTTATTTACAGTATCTACCACGCACTCTTAAATCACGGAATTCTACAGATTTTTGGACGGGACTCATCGATGGGATACTAACTGGATCACACATTCTTCCCGCATGTTTCTCTGGATCTGCATGTCCGCACTTCTAGGAAGAAGACCTGCTGCAACTACTTGAATATTTACCACTGAACGTAAGAGTCGACATGTGATACATGTACGATGGTATATCGCCTCACTGTAGTCGCACAGCAATGCAATGCTTGGATTTGCTGTACCCTGGGCGACGGATCGGCCATGGTGGGTCAGTGGGGCGGAAATGTAGGTCGCTTTGTTAATGCATCTGAAGTGGTCCATGTAGACAAAGTCTAGTGACGTACTCAAGATGCATATCACAGTAGTGCACCTGTCTTACGAGGGTCGCATTTTTGCACTTTGGAGATGCGTGTGTATTTAGAGCATATGCTGTAAAACTACGCTATCTATTCATATTCAAAATAATTAACTAATACGTTAACGAACACTAGTTTTATTTTCATGTAATATAGTTTACCAATTACAAACGAATAATAAGAATGCGAGATCTGTAGTGTACTGACACGTCAAGCACAACGCTATTGCTGGCTGTCTAACTCCCAGGCATCCACAGTACCACTTCCCAAATAAACATGTGACTTCTGAACAAACGGTTCGTATTAACAGTTTTTCTCAAGATGACCTTTTGTTTCTAATATTCACATGCTGATCACCTATATGTTTAGTACTTATGTTCTCTATGGACTCCAAAACAGCTGGAGCGATTTTGATGCAATTTTCAGGCAATATTCAGATTAGCCAGCGGGTGATCCTGTAAAGTTTCGTAGCGGTCAAAACAACAGAAATTTTTTGCAAATTTTGAGTCATATTTTTTCAACAAATTAATTAATTATTAATAACAATAATTATTCAAGTATGATTGAGACTTGGAAGTGTGCGGAATGTATAAACATCAATTCTAGGGTATAGATAATTAGTGCCAGCTCGGTCGCTAATATATACAACATTCAAGCACATATGTGTTTTATACGTAGCCTACAAATACTCACTTACATATACACACGAACACCCACCCACATACACACACACACACATATATACACATATATATAAAATACACATGCTTGTGCGGCCAGTCACTCCTCGCATAAACGCCAGCACGGCTCATAGTAGGAGCCTCCTGTTAGACGCTAGTCTTACAGACGATGTCGCTATAGTGACGCGAGTTACCTGTCGCGGCGGATGTCTGCAGGACCAGCACAGAGGCGCTGGTTAGCGCCAGACACAGCAACAGCTTCATAGTTCACAGCTTGTCCTTGTCACCACACTGACACACTGACACACGGCTTATATACATCCTCGTGAGGAATACCTGGTGAGAGGGACTGTCCCGACAAATATACACCCGTCATAACTCAGTTAACATACAGGTGCTACTTGCTGCTATGCTCAGGCCTAGCAAGGTCATCTGCCATCAGAGTGTTTAACTATCAAACACTTGATTAACCCTCCTAGTGCCAAGATCCAAAACATTGACTGTTCGTTGCTTGTACGAAAAATACCAGAAGCCGAAATATTGGACATATATAAATAAATATA
Organism: Medauroidea extradentata; assembly: GCA_003012365.1. Lineage (NCBI taxonomy): Eukaryota > Metazoa > Arthropoda > Insecta > Phasmatodea > Phasmatidae > Medauroidea > Medauroidea extradentata. The sequence goes on along the minus strand of PNEQ01066850.1, from coordinate 32,731 downwards.
ATTTTTAAACAATTTTTATATAAAAATTAATATTAAGGGGACAATTAACTGCCGGTGGAATATTTTACAACTTAATTACTTTCATTGGTATCGAGTGGGTTAGTTCTGTAATTATCGTGTTTCCTTGTACACGACTACAATTTTTGTAGGGTGCGTTAGGCGGCGCCCTTAAGCTCTGACATCATCACATTTGTATATCCTCGTTTGAACTTATCTTGTACGGCGACAAGGACGAGAAGTCTGTTGTTACACTGTGTGCGAACCGCCTCAAGATCATTCACGATGATCGTCTAAGGCGCGATTGTACCAGTATGTGCTCGGTTTGAAGATTTATTAAACTCTTTACAGCATGTATGTGTCACAAGTCCATAATCGTTTCATCTTACGTCGGTGAGAAGTAATCAAATACCTCTTTTTAAGGATAGCAGTTCAGATAAATGAATATTTCGGGAGATAATTTGCAACATGTAAGTTAATCAAACTCGGCACAAAGGCGAGTGTTTGTTTAGGTGTAATACAAACATTACTGTTTGCAAATAACCTGTATATAGTTTACATTTCTTCTCGCCCTATTTTGAGGAGAGTTACATAAGATATTTAAATTCGTTTCATTAATGCTTTGTCAGAAAACCTGCTTTGTTGCTTTAGGATTAAAAATTTAACTCTGCTCCTAAAATAAAAATAATATGTTCGGTTGTCAGTTTGTAGCATTGTTTAAAGTGAAAGCGAGATACTTTCCTCACTTTTAAATACATTTGTACGGTTTTTATGACTATTGCACGATAACACAAAGTCTCTGTGGCCGTGTACACAAGTTAAAAATTATTTGTTATAAATGTTATCCAGCAAAAAACATAAAACACGTTGGCGTGATAAAAGTACAATTTATTATCTTTAAGTCAGGCACAAATTTTAGATTGTCGGAAATACAAAAAAAAAAATCAGATAATTATCACAATTCAAATGTTTTTCTTGTTAAGTATTTTTGCACCAAAAGAACAGTGGATTCTTCTTTCAAACTGTAGCCTCAAGTTTGGACGATACGCCTCGTCGGGAGTTCTCAGGTTATCCTGAAACAGTAAGTTCAGAACATACATGAGTAAGGTCACTTGCAGAAGTCAAGACAAGGGGACAGAGATAGGCTGGCCACGTCTGCAGAACAGTGTGTCAGAGAAGATAGCTGAGGCACAAAGATCTCGAGGCAGATCATAATTGAGGTGAAGAGACAAGGTGGCCAAGATCTTCAGGGACTAGCAGCAACACAATAAGATGCTAAAAAGTGAATGCCGAGGAAGGGGTTTCTGGACGAGTCCAAAAACCAACTGAGGTTAGTGAGGCCAAGACTGTAAGTAAGTACAGTCACATCCCACTATACGTCGTTCGGAAGTGAGTACAAATTATTTAACCTTTGAAAAAAAAATCACTAGTTGTTACTGCATATAATTTAATAGGTTATGAGCCCGAGTTTCTTCGCTTTCGAGAGAATAATTATTTAAAACTCAGACGAGAGACCTTAACATAGAACCGCTTTGTAACTTTGTTGAAAATTGGTTTTGCTATGTTGTATAATTTTTCGAGACAAGTAGAATAAATATTTTAGCTAATTTATCAATTAAAAGGAAATTTCATTATTTAACTCATTAGCTACCAGTATCATATATTTTGTCACGAAATAATTATAGTAAGTAGTTATAAGCAGTTGTAGCAAAGTTACAGAGCTATTTGACGATATCGGCTCCCGTTAATGTTTAAACAATTGCTATCGTCCAAGAAGTACAAAGTCGGGCCCAAGTCCTTAATAGTAGTTACCTTACTCATTGTAAGGTTGGCAACGATTTGCCGAATATAGTTCCGTGTATTTTCATATTTAAATGCAACAATACTGAAATAAAATCAACTGAAATTCGCATATTTGTGGTTTATATAATTATTAAACTTTTTTTTTATCAAACTATACAGGTTCCTACCAACTGCACAATTTATCTTACAATCGCAAACATCAAGTGATTGTCCAGAGAGGTTACACATTTCCCGTCGTTCGCCGTTACGCGCGGAAATATATGAATTGGTTGAAAATATAAATCTAGCAGGGTTTTTTTCGAGTGATCACTTTATCCCGAACCGCCAATATCATTCATAAGCTTAAGGTACGTCAATAGCAGGTTCAGGGCGAACTTTGACACGTATGTTGCCTGTGATGTTGAGAAACGGGGCGGACGTTGCCATTGTTGGTTGGGGGTTTTCTCGAGGTACTCCTTCCCCTCTCCTGCTCCCACCAGCACTCATGACCTATCGTTGCTAAGTACTGACCAACTGTCTTCATTTCACATCTCAGTAATATTGTTTTATTTCGACATTTCAAGAGCAAAATTTTCGTCCAGGCGCATTATGTTTTAACTAGTAAATTATAGTGTTGGGCATTTTCAAGTAAAGAAAAACACTGCAGATGAGGATTGATAGATACAAAATGTGTTAAGAATGTGTGGGTCTATGAACATAACACCATTGTTTATGATTTGCTGCTGAAACCTGCAAGAACATTAAAAATGCAACCACGAAGACAAGTCAGCTGGTTGTAAAGTAAAGATCTGGTGTACTTAATGAATATAAAAAATTGAAAAATTAAAAATACAAATTTATTATTACTGTTTTCATAAATTATACCAGTTGTTTTCTTTGCGGTCAACGGTTTTGTTGTCTTCGTGGGTTGCATGTTTACTGTTTTACAGGTTTCAGCAACAAGTCACAAGCAATGGTATATGTTCATAAATCCAGACGTTCTTATTATCAAGTCCCACTGCAACAAACATTCAAACAGCTCATGCAATTGTGGTATGGACTAGATCAAGGCCTTTCCTTTCTTTTCCCATTTTTTTTGTAAAATATTTCAATTAAAGTGTTCAAAGATAGCTGAAATGTCTGCGAAAAAGCGTGAAGATACAGTACATTAATGGCATGATATTTTAAGTGAAATAATTCAAAATCTAGAGAGATTAAGCTTTTTTTAAGTTGTTTAGTATTTTTTAGCTCTGATAAAGATGTTCCTCTCATTATATATCAGGCAATGCTGACAATTACTAGACACTATCCTTAGTAGCAATTTTTGGTTGGGCCAATGTATCCCAAGTTATACTCCATTTCATGTAAGTTTGGATAGATCTGACAGCAACTTATGGGCAATAATTTGTAATATTTTGTTATTTGTGTCTCTACACAAGACAAATTTTGCAGTACCAATGCTGAAATAAAAATTTTTGGTTCATTTTAGAGCTAATAATGTCTTGAAATGTGCAACAAATCACAAAATACTGAAAATTATTGCCCATAAGTTACTGTCAAATGTATCCAAACTTTTATGAAATGGAGTATAGCTCCAGGTTTGAGCCAACGTTGGAAAAATTACGTTGACCTGACGTCAAAATGACACTCAGGCCTATGTTAGCCCAACATTGGTTTTTTCCTTGTATGCCAACCCGAAAACAACATTTGGTCAACAATGGCCTAAAAATTGACGTTATAGGTTGCGCTATTGCCAAAATGTCTGACGGGTGTATGTCGGCCCAAAGTTATTTTAAGTTATTTTTGGTTAGACGCTAACCAGTTTCGAGCCAATTATGTGATGAGATTTTAGCTGCTGATATTATGTCAGTTATATACATAGCGCCGAACATTGAATGACGTTGGCAAAACGTATGATGAACAAAAGGCTTTTCAGTGCTCTCAGCACCACAAACTACACAAAACGAGTAAAAAAAGTTCAATGTACGTGCACCCTCAACCCTTGCATTACTAAACCAATAATACTTTATCCACAACTCTACGGCGCCGATGTGATTATAATTCAATCTTACTTGCCGGCTTACTTAGCAATCATAATATTGATAAATAGTAAAGACGTAGGCCCTATACAATGTTTCATTCTTACCCGCATCTGAATTACTTTTACTATTACTGTACCACTTTTCTCGTTCTAATAATGCAATAGATATATATTAGCAACTTTAAATCGTGGGAAAAGCTTACTTGAATTCCAATTATTATTTTTTTTTTTATTTTCGTATTCGTCTGGACTTCGGATTATTTAAGTCTCTACACTTAACACACCAGATCCAACGAAACGTTCCTAATCTTAAAAACACTTCGCTACCTAACTGATATATTTTGTAGGCCTTAAGTACTAACGAGATACGCATGCATACAAATAAAAGCTTATATGCCAGTGCGAAGAAATCTTCTATCTGAATCACAAGCAAACTAACACTTAGGCTTACCTTAATATCATCTTTTAGGTGGTCTGTACCTAATTGGCTAAATGTTTGGTTAAGTGTGGGCAGTATTATATGCCAACTTTTTACTTATCAAATTATCAACCAGATATTGTTACCATTATCGAAGTTATGGCGTACTGCGTATTCCAAAAACATCATATGTTAAACTATGATGAGCCAACGCACAGCAAATACCAACAGTTTGTTTTGCAACACATAACCAATAACCAACAGAGTCAAAAAATCTTGTAAATAAATTTGTTTGTGCACAAATAAAATAAACAACAATCGAAAAATAGGTCTTAAAAAAAAAACAAATGTATATATAATTTTCAACAAATTTACGGCCGTACAACGTTGTACCAACACAAAATATATTACGCCAAAAGCAAACTATATATAATTACCAACTTGTTGCAAACATTAAACCATCCAATTAATAGTTTAAAAAGTTGTTCTTCTAATGAAGAAGATTTGAAAATGTTTCATATCTTACGAGATTGGGTACGGATACTTTCACTTTTCCATTTAAAATATATTTCCCTGTTTTAGACATTCTGCTGGTTTAAAATATTGAGCCAACATAAAATTAAGTACAAAAATGCCAACAGTAAGGTTACTAACGTGTTGCCAGCGTTCAACCCACCATTTCTAATTTCGAAGGAAAAAATTTGCTCTTTCAATGTTCACATCTAAACAAATCGTCACAGATATGAGAATGGGTTGGAATACGTGCACTTTCCTTTTTTTTCTGTTAGTGAAATTACGTTCGTTTTTTAACCATTGTCCAAAACTGACGGTCACCTCAAACACAAACCTATGATTACTAATTTGTTACCAACATTCTGTCAACTATTTCAAATGTGCAAAATAGATTTATCACTGTGTTTATGGTATTTTAAAAATATTGTTATATTTCCACTGCTGATTAATTTCACAAAAAGGTCATATTTCAATATTTAAGTTGGCATACCGGCACTACATTGGGCCAACGTTGTGTAATTTATATATTCGTTCTAACACAACGTATAGTCGACTTGATTTCAACCGTTGGACAAACATATGTTGCTACTAGGGATAATGTGTATCTAAAGTCTTCAAATCATAACGATACTCTAATCTTTCATTTCTTATGGAAAGAGTATTAAAAAACTATTTGTGATTTGACAACACTCGATGTAAAAACATTTTCATAAACTCCTTACAATTTAAAAGGAAATCTTGTCTAAAATCATACAACAGCTGGGTTAAAATCACAACTATAAATTTGTTCTAAGACAGTATAGGAACTACTGTAACCGACAGATGTCTGTGCAAGTCTGAGCGCGGCGGATAAGAGGTAAGCGCTCTAAATGGGGAAGAGATGCGCGCGCAGGTCTGGCCGTGCTATCAGCTGTTTCACGAACATCAGCTACTAGTGTAGTTGCTGTTACCCGAGCCCGACTACCGAAGGTTTATAGGTCTGCGCGTATTCAGCCGGGCCGTTCTGTTGTCGCGACGCTTCAGACCTGTCCGTGACGAACTACAGCCTTGAGAGTGGGAGGGGGTCTGGCATGCGCAGATGTGTGCCGGTTACAGTATTGGAGTCTGGAATACAGATCAGAGCAGTGGCACTTTGAGCACTATCAGAGACGTACCTACGTACTTGGTGGAGTGTCAGCGGCCGCCCCAGCTGCCACTGCTACTGGAGGCAGAAGATTCGCTCTTGGAGTAGCTGCCGCCCCCGCCGCCTCCCGCACATTTCAGGCAGCCACCACCTCCTTGACCGCCATGGCCACCGCCGCCGCCTGGTCCATAGCCACCGCCGCCGCCTGGTCCATAGCCACCGCCGCCTCCAGGTCCGAAACCGCCCCCTCCATGGCCTCCGCCGCCGCCTCCGGGTCCAAAACCGCCACCTCCGTGCCCACCGCCGCCCCCTCCGGGTCCGAAACCACCGCCTCCATGACCACCACCGCCGCCTCCGGGTCCGAAACCGCCACCTCCATGACGACCACCGCCGCCTCCAGGTCCGAAACCACCGCCTCCATGACCGCCGCCTCCGGGTCCGAAACCGCCACCTCCGTGACCACCGCCGCCGCCTCCAGGACCGAAGCCGCCGCCTCCGTGACCGCCGCCTCCATGACCACCACCGCCGCCGCCGCAGACGCTGCAGATACCTCTCTTGACGCGAGTGCCGTCTGGTTTGACTTCCTCGACTACCAGCACCTTGTGTTTCTTGCCACTCTGGTCTGAGGACACAGACAACAACAATTCTTCTGTTAAGGACGTTAGAGAGAGGAAAAATCATAATTTTATATTTGTATGAAACACTGTTAGTTTTGTTGGCTTTACTTGGGCGTACATTGTCATATTTCAATAAAAAAATAGCTCAGCCTGTTTTTGCATACTGGCATTTCAAAGTCAAAATTTGCATGTTTTTAGTTTGTACACCACATAGTGAAACGAAATAATTCACAGCGAAAGTACATATCGCTGGCTACGGCTTTATGTATATAAAATCCCAATACAAAATATTTTTCTATTTTAAAAAAAATTCTTAATATAGCAAAAAATTCTAATTTTCAGAATTTTTTTTAAAACACAAAACATTATTTGAATGGGTTGATATGTACTTTAACCTCTAGCCCGTGACATGTACTTTTAATGCGAATTATTTTGCTTCATTACGTTATTTGGTTTTCGAGGGGTGTATGAAGTAAAAACATGCCAATTTTGACTTTGAAATGCCATCACGGGAAAACTGGCTGAACTAAAATTTTTTTTGTAAATGTAAAATGTACTCTCAAGTAACGTCTACAAAACTAATATTCTTTCATACAAATTTAACATTACGATTTTTTTTTCCTTCTTGAACGCCCTTAAGGTTGTTCACTGGGCAAATATTCCAAATGTTGTAATTGCTTGGTGAAGTGTTAGTTTTATAGACGTTACTTGTGACTACATCTTACACTTGTATACATTTAGCTCTCATAGTTTCCCCACAGCGGCACGTCAAAGTCACAATTTGCAAGTTACAGGAACATAGGTTGAACAAAAACCAAGTGACTTACTCGAATGAGATAATTTACACTGAAATTAGATATAATGGGCAATATGCTAAAAGATTTAACACTTTAAAACATATTTTGTACTTTTAAAATTTTTTTCCCAAGAAACTGGTTACCAAGAAAAATGTTTGAGACTCTTTAAGCAATGACTGTAAAAAGTACAAGAATTTATTTGTAACTGTACAATATTATTTTTGTAAATATACAGGCATATGTGTATATTTACAAGCATTTCTAGTAAAGTTTACTACATATTTTGTAACTTACAAAAATGTTTTTGGAAACTAGTTTCCAACGAATTTTTTTTTTGTAAAACTTAAAAAATATCGTGAAGTAATTTAATATTTTTAAACATTTGATACAGCACTATTAAGATACTTATGAAGAGTAAGCTTAAACTACACAATACATTAACAACAAAATCTTGCGGTGATATTGTTTAAATGGTAATTTCTCCATTGACGCGACAGTGCGCGCTTAGAGAGAGGGATATCTATCTCTAACACTGGCTGACAACGCATAGCTTATACCTGTAGGTCTAGAAGCATGGCATTTAGCACAGGAGTATCTTATGTAACGTAGGTAGAAAGGTTGTCGACAATTATTCCCTAAAGAGGGTTAAATATGGGATGAATGTTTGTTTCGAAGTTCGTCAATTTTGAAGTTATAAATACGGAAATTTCTGTTTAGGGCTTATGTTTATAAATAAAAATCAGTTGTATCGGCGTTGTTATATATTCATTCCTGATGGAGGTAAAATAAGGGATGGGAAATGTTACGGATCGACTTGAAATTAAAAGTACGAAACACGCATAGAAACCGAGGGGAAATTAAGAGACTCGGAGATATTAATGCTGAAACACACGTATGCAATAAAGTATAGAAGAAATAACTTTAAGTAAATATTCTTATTCTAAAAGAAATTAGACGTGTTTCGCAAGGAAATTTGGATCAAATACTTTTGAGAAATATTATGACTTTAATTAGAGTAATTAGAGGAAATCCACATTTCATTGTTTATAACGTAATGATAAAGAAGAGGACATGAGCGGAGCAAAGTACCCAAAAACTCTGTTTGATAAAAGGCGCATGGTTCTTGAGATGTTGACAAAGGAAAATCATGTCGGGCACACGGCTAGTATCTTTATAACTGCAAGAATAAATGCTAACGCAAGAATCGCTGAAACTATTTTGCTTGGTTTTAGTTTGGCTTGTTATTTTTCCACTCACGGTGTAAATGCGAGTACATATCCTCGAAATGGGCCGGAACGCACCTCTCATATGTACTAACGTTATATTTTCTAATTAAATCGTGATTTTGCAGTGAAACATGACCTACAATAACGTCCGATCACTTCTTAGCCTGAGGCTGCGGTGGCCGAATGGTTAGACCATTCGCCTCCCGCTGACCAAAATCTCTCACTCACTCACTCACTTCTTAATCATTTGATTATAATATATGTGTGCGCTGTCAAAACTTCAGTTCGGGGTGAGAAAAAATATATATTTATTTATAATTTTCTGTGAATACACAGACACTGCAAAAACCAATGCTAGTTTTTGCATTAATGAGAGAATGCCAGATGCGTGTTAACACTTCAAGCCAACCGATTACATAGTACTGCACTGAATCGAATTAAGATTTAAACTGGTAATATAGCAATGTGAAGGCATTCTTTTTCTCTATAAGGAATATATTTTCGTGCCCACAGCCGAACGCTAAATTTTGGATACCGAAGTAGCTGTATTTCAAACATATAAATAATAGACTTGTTCAGAAAGTTAATTATCTTAACTTCAAACGTGATTACCAAAATATGTAATAGTTGCGCACCAAGCCACCAAGTTACTTATCGCATTCGTTATTTGGTTATTAGCAGAGACCCGGAATTTTAGCGAATTCCTTAGAAAATACGTCAGATTTATTTCAAAGCCCTGTACATGTTAATTATGTTAGTTGTGTTCCTTCTGCTGAAACTCTTCCTTGAGGACTGTGGACCAATAGCAGACGTGCATGAAGACACTCGTTACTCCCGCGCTTCAACTGTCAACTCACTGGAGCAGCAGACAATATACAAGTATCTGAGGACATAGTGTATACAGGACTGTGGAGTCCAGCCTGGCTGGTCCTTGAACCCGCCACATTACCGGGTCTCTAGTTAGAAGCATAGCTCTGTGCAGTGTTCGTCTCTAGTCTCTAGCGTGCCTGGTGAATATACAGGGTGTCCCATAAATCCCGTCTCATAGGGAAAATAGAAATTGGTGAAATATGGAATGTTTTAATAGTGTTGTAGTGTAATGAAATGTTATTGTTAGCGACATGCAAAATTCGCGTTATCGTTTGATATCAGACTAAACTTCACTTTCCTATACATAACAGAGTGTAAACTGCGATTCAATTGGCCACGAACTTTTATGTGTTGTCATTGACGTGTGTTACGTCTTTACAGAGATTGTCCTCTCTAGCGTGTAAGTATTCTCCGCGGCAAGTCACGACAATATCGGCCAGCGGGAGACGTCGAACAAGCCTGTAGTCACTTGGAGTCTAGTCAGCTGTTAGAAAATAACGAGAATTTTGCATGTCTCAAGTTACTGTGAATAACAACATTACTACTACATGCAGCTCCATCCCGCCGACCATGTTACATCGTGTACAAAGTATTTTGAACCATCGCATACGCATGTGCAAAATACATTGCGACCATCAACTGGAGCATTTTCTGTTTTAATGGCACATGGAAGTGAACACTCTGCTGTTGTCCTACGCCAACACAATACAACGCTATTAAAACATTCCATATTTCTCCTATTTATATTTGCCCTATGAGACCGGACTTATGGGACACCCTGTGTAAGGAAACAGGAGACAAACAGGAAACTGTTACCTTTGAACTCGTAACTGCCCAGATATTTAGGCGCGACGCCTTGTAGTACACTGAGTAGCAAGCCATCTGCCTGCTTCACCTCTGCTCCCTTCACTGGTGCCTCTAGTTCTGCCAACATTCACATACCACAATGTACACATCACTCCTGCCAACATACACTCACTAGACTGATAAATACAACAACACAGGTTTTAACTGTGGAAGCTTTAAAACACATAAATACAACTGGATTCTTTAAAAAGTCTCTCAACCATCCGAACTGCTCCATTTTAAGCTTTAAAAACAATATTTGCAAAAGAAACCAGAGTGGGTGACCGTGGTCTTCGATGGATGATGATGAAGAGATTTTGGCTAGCACTTAACATCGAGGTCTTTAATGCTGGTTAGGGCTGACACGTGAGTATGGAGCACTGCCTGAATGAAGGGGCGGGGAAGCGGGAGACCCACGAGAAAACTCTCCTTCAACCAGCGGCATCATCCAGCATGATTCCCTTGTGCGAAAATCCGAGGACCGACCTCACCGGGAAACGAACCCGAATCACCTCGGTGGGAGGCGAGTGTTCTAACCTCCCTGCTAACCGCAGCCTCACGTGTCTGTGGCCCAGTTCTAAGGGAACAATCAAGAAATCCCTGTTGTATGTAAAATTAATTAGAAGCGATGATATTTCGCTGATTACAGTACCGTTTAAGGGCTTGTTCCTTAGTTTTGCAATGGTTTCGAAAATATTTTTTTTTATTTCTACCTAAAACCCATATAAATATTTTGCTCCGCGGTTTTGACACTAATATACCATAATTTGTAGCTGAATTTTTCTTTATCAATGTACTGAACTGTTTATTAGATTTCATCACCCAAAGCACCACGTTTTTTTTTTTCGTGAAAATAAGCCAAAATGAACCAAATATTTTTTCTGACGAACGGTACATTATTTTTAAAAACGCTTCCACAGTATTGTGCATCATAAAACTGCACATTGTCACAAATTTTTCAAAACTTTTGGTTAAAAAATATTTAAGTTATTGGCACTAGTCTGAAAGAAAAACTAAGACAAGCCCTTAACATATTTATTTTGTGTTTTTAGGCGTGATAGAACATGAAAACGTCGTTAAGGTTGCAAAAACATTTGTAGTCCACCTTTTGGTGAAACACTCGCAATTACAGTGAAATAATAGTTATTTAGTATTAAACACAAATAAGTGCTACATTATCATAACAAGCGAATCTACGCGTTGTATCGTTTTTGAACGTGATGGGGTATATCTGTCCATCTATTGCCGTCGATTATCACGGCAGTACAGAGATACGCTATAGACGAAGGTTCCTCCAGATTAAAGCGTGCTAGGAACCACACGGGAAACCAGATATATGTGGTGAGAAATGTTCGAGTGACACCAAGAGGTTATCTCAGTCACATGACCAGATTTTGTCGATCGCCAGGATCTTGAAGAACGCCTTGTTGTTTACAGGTTCTTAAGATGGCGGGAGTAAAAACACTCTTACATATTTTCTACATGAAAAATGTTTTGGTAAATGCTACGCCCGCAGTTAATTGTTTACACGCTATTTACATTTAAGAGTAAAATTGCATTCGTGCTTGTTTCTTCGATGTTTTGAACACAGTGAATTCAATTTAACTTCATTATGGATCTGGTCATGTTTACTGTTTACAATATATTCTCGCGCAATGGCGACTTTCGTCTGCTATTCGTCACTGAGGTTAGTTCTACTACAGGTTACAAAGATCAATGTTAAAAGTTTCTACAAGAAAAATTTCTGCCGCTTGAGCGCTGGTATTGCTAATGGCTAATCACAGAGCTTTCCTGAATTTTAAGTTACATAAAGTTGATAATTTCTGAGCCTAAATTGGTTTGCTTTTTACTTTAAAATTAAAGAGAATGATCTCTCTTATTACCACGGCTAAGATTTAAAAATAATTTTACCACGGTTTCGTATTTTATTAGGTTGGTTAACGACTGCACTGAAATTAGCGGCAGAGTTTTTCCTTGTGTCAGTCTCACTCTTAAGATGACATATTTTCTTTTCAATCTGTAGTAGAACTAACCTTATCGCAATCTTACACTGCCATAAGCGAGGAAATGCTCGAGATCATGTTAGCTGAAAATTCCAGCACGGGTAAACTTCTCTCGGGTTAAATGTTGACTTTTAGGAGGACGTGGTAGAAAAATAAGCTCTGAATTCTTCAATTGAGATCTACACTTTTTGAAAATCCGTACGGAAAAACTACAAAACAGCAATCCTTGATAGTTATATTTGATAATTTTATGAGCAAACATTTATCCAGAAGACGCATTTGTTAAGCGTGATTTCTTCCGACTTAAATAAACGTACGAGATTTCGGGGTCAGAGATTGTTCTTCAGGTACACATAAATCGAGAAAAATTTTGGTCAGAAAGTCGGCAAAAACTATTGACTATGATTATTGTTTATTTTTTTACAAATTGGCTTCTAGAAACCGACGATTCTGAAATGATGCTTTTAGTGCCGATATATATACTACGCACACTTAAGGGGCCCGCCTCGTTGCCATAAAATCACACTGCAGCGTGTTTGAAGAGAACGTTTTACACCGAAACTAATATACGTGTTTCTAATTATCACTTGATCGTTACCAGAATATAGTGTTTTTCTGCAGCGGCAAAAAAAAAAAAAAATTTTCTCAGAAATAGTTTACAGCGCTGTTTCTCATAACGCCATATTTTAATAAAGATGAAAAATTTTGAAACTGAAAAGAAAAAAACACCTTTTACATAGGTAAAAGTTCCGTTTTACCACTGATTTTACATTTACGTACTGCACATACTGAAATAAAATGTATTTGTTAACAGTGAAAGTCTTTCCAGGTATCCTTTATGTTGAGTAGCTACAGTCGCGATACCTAGTGCAGGTTTCTTTCGCGAAACTATTCTTACGAGCTCATTAAAAAAATGCGACTTTTCGGGAACAGAAACAAAAATTTCAATTGAATAACTTAGTTCGTCGTAAGGAATTGACTTTATAATTTGTTTTATAAAGAAACGAAAATCGGGAAACTATCATATTTTGTAGCTTAAGTAATTTATCTTATGAATCACGGAAAGGACAAGTGCTGGGAGCATAATGAGAGCGCCATATCTACTTTCACCGAAGACACCCGAAGTAGGCTACAATTTTTCTTCTCGCCCCTCCCTAATGCCAACGTCATAACACGCATCATAAACAATGGTCAGGCACATTCCACAAATGTCGTGTTCATAATTATAATTTTTAGAATTACATTCAACTTTTCAGTGAAGTGATTAAAACCACTTTTTAATTGCCATACGTAACTATAGACGCAAAGTTTCATTACATTGTTATTCCGTTGTAAAATTTATTTTCCGTTGCTAAGTTGTCCGAAGGAGGCGAGAAACTTCGGCAATCTTCGGATAAGGATTCGTTTCATCTATTCCAGTGACGAAGGCCTGATGAAGGCTGTATTCTTAAATCAAGATTACGTTTCAATTTATAGCGAAGCTATACGGAACACGAACTGTCCAACGAGGATTTTGCTTTTATTGTTCGTAATGAACAGTGCTGATTAACGGCGGTAGCTGTTATCAGATAACATGTCTCGCATTGTTCAAATGACTTTCCTATGTTGTCTTTGTGTGATATTTGTAATTGTTACCTGAGTTGTCGGCCAGCACAGAGGCTGCTAGCGCCAGAGACAGCCACAAGACGCAGCGCCTCATGGTTCGGAGCCTGGTGTGCCACTGATGTCTGCTGCAGTCGGTGCAAGTCTTATATAGCAGGCAGCTAGGCGTGCTTCCAGGTACCCGGGTGAGAGGGGCGTCCAGGAAAAATAAACAAGTCTGCTAGAAGGACGAAGATATACTCCGTCACTGCCTGGCTGGTGGCGGGAATCCCGCAGGTGATGACTATACTACTCTGATCTGATCACTAGCTGCTCCTTCGTCTTGTATCGTCACAGTCTGGTCTCGCTCGTCCAGAGAACTACTCACTTAGTGGTGTAGCGTCACGGTTAATCCTACCACAGGTTAGAGAGAAATCACGTTTCCTTATGGGACAGTTTGTCATAGGGACAAATTCCGCCACTAGTTACGCTGCTGTCGTTAACGGACCTAATAGAATACGAAACCGTAGTAAAGTACAATTTAACTAGGGTTGTAAACTATAGAAATATTTAAAATTCGTTCTAAAGTGAAAACAAACCAATTTCACGTTATAAATTATCGACTTCATGTCACTTAAAATTTACGAAAGCTCTGTGATTGGTCAGTTTATGCCTGTTACCGATACCAGCGCTCAAGCGGCAGAAATTGTCCCTGTGTCAAACTTTTAAAACTGATCTATCTAACCTGTAGTAGAATTAACCTTACAGTAGTAGCGTATCACATGACTTCTGTATCACGCCGAACTGCTCAAGACATTCCCAATATATTTACATACGCTGTTGACAGAATGCTGACTTCCAAACTTTGCTCGCTTCTTTTTAAAAATAGTATATTTACTACAACAGTACTAGGCACCCTTTATTTTCACGAAGATATTTTTGCTGCACTTAGATTAAATGACTTTCGTGCACGCCTGCAGCTGCTTCCTGGCAAGTGAATGGCTGTTTTAACTCTTAGCATCTTGGATTTCTACTGGCTAGTGTGGTGTCGCAGTGACCTTGTTATCACTGGCCCTGTATACAAAGACACGCTGCCAATTACCATGAAGTAGAGCTGCAGATGTGCTCATAAGGAACTGAAATTAAGTTGTGTAAACATATTCTCGAGAAAATCAGGGGTCCCTAACAACATCCTCAAGGTTCCTCGAGATGTTAAAATACGGCCTGTGTCTGAAATAATGCCAACCTGATTCGTAAAATAGAAAAGGAAGAAAATTCGTTTGAATACACGGCATTATTTCCGCCCGCACGTCAAGAATAATACGGACATGTCTCAAAAAAAATTTTGTCAGGAAAGCGTTTTGAAAGTCTATTCGGCCAGTAAAATAAACAACTGCATAATTTTTCAGGTGGAGTTTTATTGTACTACATATATGGCCATGTTATATTGAATATATCAAGCCCAATACAACCCGGATAAAAATTCAAGAATCATATATATGTATATATATATTTTTTAAATAAGGCCCTATTATTCTCAGTCACCGCTAAAAGCTCGTAGGAAAAAAAAAACTTTGAGCGCGCCAATTCAGTTCTCTGCGTATAAGGACGGTATTATTCCTACCACGCGCACCTGTCTCGCCAGTATGGCTTACCTTTCTTATTGTGATCTTCGAACGATTTTTTTCAGTGGGGATGCATGATAAATTCGGATTTTGTCGAGTCGTAGAAAACCCGCAATGACGTTAACGTGTCTGTGTTACGTTAATCGTGTTGTCTTGTCTACAAACATTTCTGAACGTGGTTTCATTTGTTTCCTCGTTATCTTTGTCTATCTTTGTCACCATTTTTTATTCCATTGTGAAATCGACTATGTTCTTATTTCGATGTTATTTGTATGTTTGCTGACTACAGACATCTTTGGCTTTGTTTGTTTCTTCGAATTTTTTTTATTGTTCTTTATTTTGTTGGGTTTTCTACGACCCAGCAACATTTGCTGGTAATGGCGTGCATCCAACAATACACTCCAACTAACTTTCTTATTGCCTCCAGTGGGTAAAAAAGCAAACGACGGAGACTTCTCATAAGGTCGCAATCCTCCATTTCTACTGCTTCTGTACGGGCAGTTCGCGATCATGTGAGCACTTTTGCCAAGTCCCTTGTCTAGAAAAATGATAAAACATGTTGTTTATTATAAATTTAGAAGTTAACTTTTGAGTACGGTGCAGTTTATATGCTTCGATAGTTACTCATTTGCTTTAGTTTCATTAAAAGTAACAGGAAACTATAAATTAACTGGATGAAAAAAAGTAACTACTTCAAAAGTGCTCACTTTATCTTGAACCGCCGATACTATGTTACGTAACGTAAACCGTCTTTGTTAGGAGTATTTTCTTGCTGTTTAAACTTTTTTATAAAAAAAAAACTGCATGTTTATAGTTGACTGAAAAATTAAAAAAAAAAATATATATATATATATATATATATATATATATATATATATATGCGAATTCACGTACCAGTCAAAACCATATTAAATTATGTCTGCAAAAAATTAGGCTACATAGAAAAACCCATTTTCAACAAAACTGTAAGATAGTTAGTTTCACGAGATCTGTTGTACTTTGAGCTCGCACGATTATTATTGCAAACATAGGAAAAGTATGGAATTACGGTCTTAACAGCTTGTAGCACGTCTGGTGATATACTTGAAAGACATTTTCATTTTTATATTATTTATATTACGCATTTCATTGATCCAAGATATGTACATACTTTCAAGGTTGTGAAACACATTAACATTTAAACTAAATGCATCATAATTTATTTTTACAAAAAAACATAAAACTATACACCGTCATATGTAACATAGGGCTCTTAATATTCCTTTGCAGAGTATAATGCATTAATATTAAATTTTTTCTTTACGATTTCCTCAAAAATTTTATTTCGCTACTTTACAGTAACTTGATGTCCGGTAATTTATTTAAAAGATATAAAGTAAGAATTATTAAAGTCGTTTAGAAGTAAATTAAAAATATTATGTAAACTAAAAATAAGTGTTCAAATTTATTACTTATCGGTGATGCTGATGTAATAAATTGCTAAGTTTTAGGTTGTATGCATCTGAAGGCAAATTCAAGGTCAGACTATAAAAAGTATGAATAACTTTCTTGCAAATTATTAATAAAAAAATTTTACTTCATTCTTTGTGTATTTTTAAGTTATCCAATAGAAATGAGATATTTAATTTTCAGTTTGAAATATATGAAACTATTAAAACTTCAATTTTTAACTATGGGAAAACATGGTAATTATTTTTCATTTGCTACTGTTTACACGGTGGACTGTGCTTGTCTCAAAAGTGAAATAAGGAGCATTTACTTATGTTGTTCTTCACGGATTAATTTGGTTGAATCTGCACCGCCAGAGATAAGTGGAAATATCTTAGTTTACTTATTCTGGTTCAAGCGAATCACGAGCGTTAATTCTTCGAGAAGGATCAGAGAGCTGATGATATGCTATGTGTTAACACTCAGTAACGACTGTGATAGTCAATAATAAGAACACCCGACGTGTTCAGAGTAAACTGGACTCTAGGATTTAATACAATTGGCCCTTTCAGCCAACTAAAGAGATACGTGATTCTAAGGGCCATGAACATTTCGCGAAGAGAAGTTTGCCCCACTTTGTTTCAATTCACATCTGCACTTCTGCTTAACGGTTATCGGCCACGTGTCTTTTTGAAATGACGTTTATCATTTAACTGAGCCAATCACAGTAAGGCTAACAGAACACCACGCGTCTGTGATTAGCGGCTAGAACTTCAAGACTCGTGTCAGTTCAAACACCGGCCATGTAACAGAACTGCACATAAGACACTTAAACAAATTGAGGCTAAATTCTTTTCGCGAAAAGTTAATGGCTCTAGTGATCTTATTTAGTATACTAAAATGAAAGCTAGTAGATGTATTTTTAAGTTTTTAGCATGTGACGAAGCTTGTTAACCACAAAATTGTTCACTTCCAATCGAAACATACTAAATTACAAAATTATATATAGTAACATGGCTAAAGGCAAGATTGTTTCGCGGATTACTTCTTGATCAGGTTGAACATCAAGAATGTATACTACATTTTCACTTCTGTGTTAAGTAGAGACATGCACAATTCGCATTATATGCTGACAGCTGACAAGATTCCAAGTGACTATAGGCTCACTCGACGTCTCCCGCTGGCCGATATTGTCGTGACTTGCCGCGGAGAATACTTACACGGTAGAGAGGACAATCTCTGTAAAGACATCACACACGTAAATGACAACACATAAAAAGTTCGTGGCCAGTTGGATCGCATATGCTCTGTTGTGTATAGGAAAGTGAAGTTTAGTCTGCTACTAAATGATAACGTGAATTTTGCGTGTGTCTAGTGATATGGCTAGGAATATTTTGCGAGTTCAACGACCAACATGCTAGAATCCATTATCCTGTGTATACTGAAGCCCTACCATCTGTAAATTACCTGCTACTCATTCAGACAGCAGACAATGAACGAATACACGGGGTTTGAGCTTGCAAAGGACATTGGATTCTAGCATCCAGGTGCTATTACTAGCGAATTTTTCCTAGTCCGATATAGTGATAAATAGGGCCACGAACATTTCGCGAGAATAATTTTGCCCCAGTTTGATTCAGTGACTTATGTGCACATCTGCAGTTCTGCTTCATGGTCAGTGATTGGTGTTTGAACTGTCATGTGTCTTGAGGTTCTACCTGTAAATGGACGTAGTTATGCAAAAAGGAACCAACCCACAACTTAACTTATTTTGAGATAATCATACCAAATAGAAGGTGAATGTCAAAATAATGTCCTAGAAAAACAACAAGCATTAACTCATAATATTTGAGGAAAAATAAGAGCCCAGGAAAATATGTTTATACAAGGTTTGTATGACCACAGTACACTTTGACCTTGAATATTTCAGTTCCAGTGAACTGTGGGTTGATTCCTTTTTGCACAACTACATCCACAGTCGTGTGGTGTTGCTGTAACCTGACTGTGATTGGTGCAGTCAATGAGAGACGTCACCTCACAAATACAAGCTGCTAATAACCATGAAGCAAAGCTGCAGATATGCATGTAAGGAACTGAAACAAACTGTGGCAAAATTCTTGCACGAAATGTGTCATGGCCCTAGTGATAAGATAACAACTATTTCGACAACCTATAGCCAGTAATAAACGAGGGAATAATTCGTGGGGACATCACGTGCTACCCGCCTAGCAACTACGGTTAGAAGGCAATGGATTCTCAACTTTGGCCGGTACGTATATAGGACTGAGAAGTCTAGGCTGTTGCCTGATGACAACGCGAAATACCAGTGCCTCTGAACATGGCGTAGGAGGCTGTCATCTCACCATGTTACATCACTGTCATGGCCAGATGTAGATAATAGAAGTGTTTGAAAAGTGCTCGACGAACCGTGGACCATATGCAACTAATCGATTGTATGGATGGGCGAAGATCCTCGCCAGACAGGAAGAAAGGTGACGAAAATATTCTACTGTCGTCGTCCCCGCCTTGACGTCACGTCCGTGTGGCCAGCAAGCAGGGTTCGACCTAACATCCGGTCTGACAAGCTCTGCGAGTCGACGATCCAGTAGTTTGATATTTGCTATGGAATAATGTTACATTCGATAAAGTTGTTCAGAAAATGTAGCCCATGCTTACATAGGAAACAGATAAAATAAAAATGATATGTCTAAAATATTGTCTATTAACATGGGACAGTGAAAAGCTGTGTTAAATGTAGCTCTTTAAGATTGTCACATAGAACCCGCGACCGGTGTTTATGACACAAACTGGCATGGATAAAATTATTTATTTTTGGACATATTATTATTGACTCGCTTTTTCTATGTGTGTTTGGTAACAATATGCTAGGGTAACAATGAGCTAGGGTAGCAACGTGCTAGAGTAACAATGAGTTACACTAACAATGAGCTACATTAACAATGATCTATAGTAACAATGACCTACAGTAACAATGAACTAAAGTACCTATGAGCTAGTGTAAGAGGTACACTAACAATGATCTAGAGTAACAATGACCTACAGTAAAAATGACCTAGAGTAACAATGAGCTACAGTAAAAATGATCTATAGTAACAATGAGCTACAGTAAAAATGACCTAGAGTAACAATGAGCTACAGTAAAAATGATCTATAGTAACAATGAGCTACAGTAAAAATGACCTAGAGTAACAATGACCTACAGTAAAAATGACCTAGAGTAACAATGAGCTACAGTAAAAATGACCTAGAGTAACAATGAGCTACAGTAAAAATTATCTATAGTAACAATGAGCTACAGTAAAAATGACCTAGAGTAACAATGAGCTACAGTAAAAACGAGCTAGAGTAACGGTGAGATAGAGACTTGACTTTTTAAACATAGCTCAGAACTGGATGACAGTGCAATATAATGTAAGAGGAAGGCAATTATTGAGAAAAATAATTACTAAGGAAATATATGTTTTTTATGCATTACGTTTCCAAAACACATTTTATGGAAAAAATTAATACACACAAGACTAAGAAGCAGCAAGTATTAATAAATCACAATTTTTTTTAATATATCACATTTAAAAATGGGCCAAAAAATTTAAAATAACTTCTCCTCTGAAAATACTTTAGATGTTCAAAACGAATAAAACGTGGGGCGCATGCAATAGAGTGCAGAGAATGTAGAGAGTAACTGCCGCTGAAAAAAACTTACACAATATTATTTTCAGTAGAATAAAATTATTAGTGACATAAATTATAATTGCATGCACCACACGATTTTTTTATCTTACAAGTAATTTTTTTAATAGAGAAATTTTTTTTTTCTTTTTGCTGTTTAAAAAACGGCGTATATTAAGCAGATGTATTGAGTATTAGTAACATTGAACCGCATCAATGTTCTCGTATGATCGTTGTTCTGTGGACTTGAGTTAACAGCTGGAGTGGTGTTGAAGGTCAGGTGACTACGTCAACCCTGCCTGCCAGTTTCTGCTGAACGTGACGCTGCTGTGATCACGATCCTGCAACTTGCTTATCTGATCATCCATGGACGTATTTCAGCTATGAAGACACTTCAATAAGAACCTTCTCTATTTAACTCCTGCTTCACGACAGTAAATATTAGTCACCACGTGATTTATTCTTTGCCGGTAGATATCAGCATCTCATCACACTCCTAATTACGTAATAACATTCGACCCAAGTGTTGTTGAATTATAAATAAATGGTAAATTATTACAAAAGTATCGTATTTAAAAATATCTACCAAAATTCTCTGACATAATGTTGTTGAATGAGGAACTTTGCCAATTTTTTTTATTTTTAATTCATAGTATAAAACATTTAATTAAAATTTATATTTAATCAAAAATTATGAGCAAGGAACATGTATCATAAACTCATCATTTTGCAATATTTCGCAAAAATTTCAAATACAATATTCTGTGTGAACGAGTTACCCTCAAAATGAATCTAATGGCGGTAAGATATCTCAATGCTGATTTGCGTTTAATGACGTGGCCGAATCCTTGGAAAATACAATGTGAAATTTAGCAAGTAAAATATGACAAGTATTCACCCGTCAGTTGTTAAGGGGCCCACCTCAATGGCTGCTGAAGTACGTTGCAGTGGGTTAGAAATCCACGTTTATTTTCGAAACTATTATACGTGCTTCTTGTTTTCCTATTTACGAAAAGATAACACATTCTAAAAAAACATATTCTTTGCCATAGCAAAATGTTTGTTGTTCCAAAGAAAATTGTTGCTTAAAAATAACAGTAATAGAGACAAACATTGTTGTTACTATTAATATAGTTTACTATAAATATTTATGGTGAAATTAGTTGGTCTAATTCCAAAACAAACTTTATGTTGAAAAAAATTAGTATTATCTTTGCTACAAGAAATTGATATTATTTTCAAGCAATCTTTTTAAATTAAAAAATGTAGTAACAGGCATGAGTTTTTCAAAATTTTCTTCGTTGTGAGGCAATTTTTCTATACTGCAAGCAAAATATATTCAAAGAAAAGTGTTCTCTGTTGTCAATAAAACCTTTTTACTGTACTCATTTCGGAGAAGAACTTCGGAACACTTTCAAAACAACGTGTGGACTAGGGATATTATTCCCGACCTCTCCAACATAGCTAAGAACGACATTTTTTTCACACCTATCTCACAACCAAAATTGCTCATATAGGTGCGAAACTAACAGATGGACCTAAATTGTTCTTTGGTTCAGACTCTCCAGCAAAAATTGTAACAAATGTTAACTAAACAATATAACATAATCTGTAAACATGAATATTTTGTTCTACAGCGGTAGCATGTTACCATTAATTCGGTATAACTTCATTTTTGAATATGTTTAAAAAAGAATAAAGTCATTGACAGAAAAAAAAAACTTTGATGGACATAATGAAAGCGTGGGGTGCTTTATATCAGCTAAATATTTATTTTATCGCCAGCTTACTTAAAGATGGATTCGGTATGGAAAGCAAGTAGAAAGTATTTTCTTCTACTCTTAATACGTACGCAAGATTTCAAATTATCTGGGCGTCTGGAAGTGGATGAAAATTGTATTGAAAGACTTCATTTCATCCACACATACAGGTGAAGCTAATGAAAGCGTATTAATAAATTATTGATCCAATTGCTGACGAATTATAAATAAGAGTGTGACTGATTTATAAAATCATCACACACGCAAAGTTTGCCCACTTTGTTTTTATTATTTTTAGTACCTAATGTCTAAAACTTCACTTTTAAATTTATATTTCCTGAGAAAGTGTGATAAAGTAATATTTTCCATAAATTCATCCTTTTGAAATATTCCACATACATTTCAAGAGGTGGACTGCCATCAAATGTGAATACTTTGACTGCTGGGGTAAAATAGACCAGTCCAAAATAATGAATATGGTGTCATTTAATGAAGAAATAAATGTGTACATCTAAGTACTTAATCCCATAATGCGATAGATCTAGATAAAGTTAGTCATTTATTCACCAGTTGACACCAAATTAAATATTTTCAGTCGGACAAAGTTACCAGCACAGTCGAAGTAACCCCACTCTACGGTACGTAAAACATATCTAAGCAGTTACTTTATTATGCGCAAATACGCTGCTCCCACGTACTGCAAGAAACTAACTTATTAAGGGTCATTCGTTGGCTCAAAAATACTGTATGACAACTATTGCAAAAAATGTTATTGTCTCGCAGTTATAAATATACAAGGAAAAAAAAAAAACAACCTCCTAGCATTTCGTGGGAAAAAAGAAGCTTTAAACTTGGGGCTTAGGAACCTTGAAGCTGTATAATAGAAGCCATTACTTTCACTTGGCATTGCATCCGCACTGCTCTTACCGCCAGCCAATCACACATATTGGCTGTTCTCGGTTAACTGAGTACTTTTATTGAAACTTTGCTGATGTTTTCTAGTCGGACAATACCTATCTTAACTCATCTTGTTAACATGAATTTATGAGTTAAAAGGGACGGTTGCTGAGCGCCTATCGTTTTACGAGGGTGTTGTAAATAATTCATCGCTTAGCAAATGCGTCATTCTGGGTAAATGGTTTTACCATAGAGTTGGGTAATATCATTATCTAGGGTTGTTGTTTTGTAGTTCTTTTACAGTGACTTCCAAAAACGTGCAAAATTCAGTTAGTGTTTTCAGCGTGTGTTTGTCTACTACACTCTCCTAAGTCGATGAGGCAATTTGTTTGTTGGGAATAGTCGGCTTCATTGCTCGCACTTTGTCGTATTCCCATGACACAACATAGACCATTATATCCGGCTAAGACTCTGCAAATATTTGTTTAAATTTTCTCTCTGGAAATGTAAGGTAGGTGGGCTTAACGTCTCGTCGACAGCAAGGTCATTATAGACGGAGACACACAATATGCAATGACAGCAGCTGGGAGAAGATTCAACCATGGTCTTTGTTAAGGAACTATCCCAGGGATGTCGAGAAACAAAGTAAACCCGAAATTATGATGGCCGGAGTCGGAGACTGAACCCGTTGCGCCACCTCGCTCAGTCGGGAAATGCAGACAAATTTAATACTAATTTGTGAACTGTGCTGAATTCATACAATTTTTCAAACTTTTTAATTTTCCTAAAATATACAAAACGTAAAACATAGCAAAATATATATGCATTATATATAATATAAAAATGAATCGCAAATGTGTTGGTAAGCGCATAACTCAACAACGCCTAGACCAATTTGGCCAATTCTTTTTTTTTTTTTTTTTTTTTTTTTTTTTTTTTTTTTTTTTTTTTTTTTAATGTTCGTTGAAGCTCAAAGATGGCTTTTACGGCGAGAAAAATTCGAATAATTGCCGAAAAAAAAAAACCTAAAAACAGTAAAGTCAATTTGAGCTTTATTGCTATTGTTGTTTGAACAATGTAGGTATGTTCCTGTGATCGAGGCCTTAAGCACTCACTCAGGTATTGTATAAAGTTTGGGGTGTGGGAGGGGTGGGGTTACGGCTTCGTATCCCGTGCAAGACTTTGCGATGAGAATTACTATGACATCATACAAGCGTATTGCGCGCGCTCTTTACACTGTTATTGAGTACGCTAGCTGTTAAATGCCGGGCAGCTGTTTTGCGGTGGAAGCCGCAGCCGGGCAGCTGTTTTATAGAGAAATAAAGATGAATTAAAAAGAGAAGTTCTTCAATTAAAGTTCGCTTAGCGCAGTGGACTGGACAAATCTGTTTGTATTTGATGTTTTAAAGATAACAGTGAATATAGTATAATATAGAATATAGTATCACCATCAATTAACACATAACTAAAAGTTAGTTACTCTTTTCTATAGTACACGCGGGTGAAACCGCAACGGGACAGCTAGTATGTATGTATGTATATATGTATATATATATATATATTTTTTTTTTCCCTGTCACTTAAGATCAAGTACAATATTACGTTCAGAGAGCACACTGAATGCCAGATCGAGGAATTTCCTAAGCTAAAGATCTTCTCTTACCGTAATTAATACGCATAATGTAAACATTTGAACACTAAAAATTGGAGGTCACAGTTTAATTCTTGTTCTTCACAAGTAGAACATCCCAATAACCGTTAAAAACCCAAAATTTTCCTAGTTCTGCTACTCGCCGCAGTTTCTTCAGTTCGTCGTCAGCTTCTTTTCCACCGCTGTTTCCTTCAGTGATTAGCTACCGAGTGTGAACACAGAGAGTTCTCGTCGTTTGTTATAAAATCGTTTTTCTTAAACGTGCGACTAACAAATTTAGGACAAGCTGTTTTAGAACAAACAAGTTTTGTAAAAAAGATTTCATGCCAAACCATTCTGTATTAGATAAAACTTAAGAACAGATTATTTTAAAACGGCAAATTTTAGTGACGATGTGTTTTAGGAGAAATTTACTTTAGAACAAACTAAATTAAGATAGATAATTATGGGGGAAATTAATATTTGCGAACAAAAGCATGATTTTAGTACACACTATTTAAAAACAATTTTTTTAGAAGAAACTAAAGCCAAACAACAATATTTTAGAGATAAATCATTACGGACAAACGATTTTACGACAAATTAATTCGGAATAAAGAAACGTAAAAAAATCGCTTTAGAACAAACTATGTTAGGACAACTGCCAACAAGATCTCTAGGCTGACGGGATCCACTGAGCAACAGACTTTCAGTTCACTAGCCACGCTCTATAATGCTTACACAGATAAACAATTCACACTTTAAGGTATTCATACTGGTTTAAAAAGTTGAATAAATGTCTAGATTGATTTTCCTAAGATCTCAAATGGTTAGCTTCTGACTGCAAGGGTTGTTCTTGTGTTTTTAAACTTTACATAAGATTTCGTCTCCTTTTTGCGTCCCAGGTTTTTTAATGAGATTCTGATGATGGTATTACGGAGGAGTGAATTGAAACCAACTTCGGGTGTCTCCGGCGAAAATAAGGTCCTCATTGTCTGACATAGGAGTTAGGACTGTCTTATTATATGTTTCCTGTAAAGCGCTTATTTTTCCCACATCGTGGTGAATTCGACTGAACTTGCTTTTAAAATAAATACAATTATTCTTGACGATATTGATTTTTAAACGTACATGTCATACCTCTTTCAATTTATTATTTATCATGGCTATTTGGCAGCTACGTATTCTGTGCTCATATGAACTCGGATGTATACATGTTTGTGGACCATGACAGTTGCAGAAGTGTTGACATCCTTGAGGAGAGCTCAGAGAAGAGTTTCTCTCTTATTGCACCAACTATTCTGTCGAGATATTTTTAATGGCCAACGCAACTCCTACACACATCCACATAATCATCATCATGATCGTGATGGAAGCAGCGACAACAAACACAGAGTAGCGTACGACGCCTCTCACTCCAGGGCGTACTTGAACTTCCGTCAAGGTCACAACCAACATGCTGCAAGAAGACATATTCCCTGGAACACTCGAGCTAATAGTCTTTGTCTTACACTCGGGTGGCTTCCTGGACAAACAACCATTAGCAGATGTGCAGTGACGCCATGCTAACTGCTTACACTCCTTTCACTGTAAACTGTGCACTTATTAAGAGTTCGGTCCGCCTTCGCGTTAGAGACTTGGAAGTGACGGAGCTACGAGGGCGACCTTGGAGGGCGCATCAAATACAGCAACGCAACAACGAGCCAAGTACTGAAAACTAGCGTGCTAGATTCCCGCCGATAACTACATTTTTACTAAGGGGTGAAAAGTCTGTTGCAATATTCAGTGTGCGTTCACACACAACCTGTCAGTACATGTTGAAATACGGCAGTCTGGCAAGGCAGTTTTCAGCTATGTTGAAGGTCTTTGAAACAGTGTTTATAATTTACATGGCGCCTTAACAATGAGGTTCCGTACTTGCCCGAAGTGCGTGTGTGTTTTTTCGTACATCGGCACAATGAATACACGTGTAGTTTCCTAAAAATGAGGTATTTCCCCGCACATTGCAACGTATTTTTAGCACGTCTTAGGAGGCGTCCTTAAGAGCCTTCCAACAAAATTTAATGACTTATATTTATGTTTTATTGCAGTCTCGGACTTAACTTTTGAGGACAACGTTACACACAAACTGCGTTTTTCAGACAACGTAGTAATATTTATACTGGATATTGATATAAATACAGATATTGATAAAAACAACATTTAGGAAGGGCCATAAAGTGAGGGTGTGGGTGGATATATTTTACACGGCTGAGACCTACAATTGCGGAAATGATAAGGACGACACAGCACGCGCATCTCGCCTCACACTAGTCTCTAGTAGTAAGTCACTATCTGGTCTGTAGTCTTCTCACATAAAACTCTCCTCTATCAGACATTAAGTGCTGAACATATTATTTCATGTTGTAGTTTTAATGATAAAGTTACACACCTGCACCTTTTTAAGTATTCTTTGCCAAATTTTCATACCTAAAAAGGACCGCAAAAACATTTTTTTTTTCGCCGTTTTCGGCGGCTATAAAATGTGTTTTAACGAGTAGTAGACCAGTGAACCCGAAATTGGTATACATAGGTGTAACGTTCTTTGAATGTTATTCCTAAACATACATCACTGGTGTGCGATGAGCAGTTTTCAAATATTCTTGTAACGGTTGAATATCTGCACACCGCTCTGCCAGAGATGATCAGAACTCCAAGTCTCGTGTCTCTCGTTAAGTAAGGATCGGCTTCCAGGGTCTTGATACCAGTGAAATAGCATGCAAATGGCCGGCATTTTTAAGTAAAGAGAGGTGTTAGATCCACAGGTGACGATCTTTGCCAGAGGTGAATTTACAGGAAATACGTCACTAACCCCAAAATAATTACCCCTAAAGTAACAAGCTCTAAAATTATTTTAGGGCTAGTTACTTCAGGGCATCTGACTTTAAGACTAGTGAATTTAGAGCTAGTGACTTTAGGGCTACCGACTGTGGGGCTAATGACTTTTAAGCTACATATAAAGAGAGTCACGAAAGTTTCAAAAGAGAGCCAGCATTGGCGTGCGCGGGGAGTATGTGTTGATCGTCGCTTAAAACCGGAGAGAAGGTCCAAGGGTCTTCCGCATGGGAAAATGTCGATTTCAAGGTGCGAAACAGGGGCTATTTACGCAGTTTTCATTCATAAACTTTGACTATTTACCGATGGGCGGGATGTTTATATTTTATTAGACAATTTTTTTTTATTTGCAGTAGGGTAACTTCTTTGGAGGGGAGTGTGCCCTTCCCCCACACCGTCACCCAGCCAGGCACGCCCATGAGTCACATCATCGTTTTTTATTTCAGAACACGATTTCTAGTGGTAAATGATCCCGCTGCGGCTGAGTGGTTAGACCACCCGCCTTGCAACAAGGCGATCCGGGTTCGAATCCTGGACGGGTCGGTTCCCGGGTGGATTTTGGCATGAGGGAATCGTGCCGGACGATGTCGCTGGTCGCTTGGTTTTCTCGGGAATCTCCAATTTCTCCTGCCCTTCTCATTCCAGCGCCATTACATCGTAGGACCTCATTTCACGTCAGATTGTATACTACGAACTCGCAGTAGTTAAACCTGCATTCGAGGTCCGATATCCTGGCTCTTGGGTAAACTCGTGTGATATTTCTTTGTGGTAAATATCGCACCCCCAATCAAAAACCAACATTACTTAAAATATTTCATTTTGAGATAAATGCAGTTATCACACATACATGCTTTTTGATTTTTGGATGATCACATGAAACAAACATAGCACAAAATATGTTGGTATTGCACTGAAGCATAACTTCTGCTGTTTATCTTCATGCTACGTAAACAGTTAACATGTTATTTTCGGCACTTGTCATTACCTACTGTTGCTTGGCAAGAATACTAAAAACCAAAATTTTATTTAACTTTTATAATGCTTTTCTAGGTTATGTTAGTATTACAACATGTTTAGAAAACTATCCTATATTTCACTACATGCGTAACTCAAAAATGTTAATTTTTTTAGTTGAGTGGGTATTGTATTGGGGTGCGATGTACTTACGCTCTAATTGTCGTATGTAGATCATGTAAGAGGCTGTGGAAGCTGTAGCAAATGGCATGCGGGATGTTCCTGGAAGAGACGGGCATGGTTCCTGGGGAGCTGGGAACCCCCGTGCACCGCCCCCCGCCCCCTACAAGTGCCTCAGAGCCCCCATTGTTCGCCAGTCGCCGCGTGTAAAGGTCTCAGAGTCAAGGGCGGGCAGCTCACGTCTGTGACGTACTGTGTCCGTCTTGTCGAGTGATGCTGGCTTCACATTGGCGCAACGAGGATATAATAACAGCCAATCAGCAGCGTGCCAGTCATGACGTCAGCGCGACAATAATCGAGGATGCGACGTGGTTTCCGAATATGCAGCATTTCTATTTTATTTGCGTCGCGGACGCGACATAGCTATAAAATGGATTTTAGTTTTGTGACCAAATGATGATGAAACTGGTAATTTGGTAGTAATTTACATATATTTACATTACGAGAGATTTCTGTTCGTTATGAGAAAATCACGACCTTCGTAAATGTTCGTTCCTTAGGTTTGCAGTAATTTAGATTTTTTTAAATTGCTACCTATTACTCATATCAAAATATTGCTCCACAGTTTTAACACTAACGTGCTATAATTTGTAGCTGATTTTTTTGTAGCAATTTACTGAATGGTTTTATAGAATTCTTCACCCAAAGTACCACGTTTTTTTTTTCGTGAATGTAAGCCAAAATGAAGGTAAATATTTTTTTTTGCTGACGAACGGTACATTGTTTTTAAAAACGCCTCAACAGTACTGTACACCGTGTGACTACTCATAGTCTCAAATTTTTTTCAAAGTTATTAGTTAAAAAAGATTTGTGTTATTGGCACCAGTCTGAAAAAAAAAAAAAACTAAGGAACAAGGCTTTAAGATTTAGTGGATCTGGCACGTGAGACGTGCTGTAGTGAGATTCGAAAAGTGTTTTCTCTCACGTAACTATTAGAAATGTTTCCAATGCGTTTATCTTCGAAAATAATACACACTTCAAACTATGTCCCTATTATTTTAAAAATGCCGTCCGCTAATTAAAAACATGATTTCCAAACTCCTCAAAAATACTAAAAATTATTTTTTTTTCACACTGCTGTAGCAGAGAAAATATCAACCTTAATTGTAAAAGAAAATCATAGAAACCTGCATTGGACTTTACCACATATTTTCCACAAATAAAATAACAGGGTCATAGCTTGAAGTCATATTGAAAAACACATTCTACGAGAACATTGCAGGCTAGTTTAGTCCTTCGCGCCTAGAGGCGATGAGGTGTTTGACTCACGTGTTATATTCGACTTACAGCCTTCCCCGTTTTCGTTCCTCATACTATATATATATATATATATATATATATATATATATATATATATATATATATATATATATATATATATAAACTAGCGACCACTAACTCTTAAGCAAGGAAAGGGCCGCGATGGCCAAATGCCCAAACCATTCGCCTCCCACCAAGACGACTCGGGTTCGATTCTCGGCAGGGTCGGTCCCCGAATTTTCGCATATTGGAATCGTGTCGGACGATGCCGCTGGTCGGCGGGTTTTCTCTGGGATCTCCCGTTTCTCCCGCCCCTGTCATTCCGGCGCTGCTCCATACTCACCTCATGTCACCCCTCACCAGTGCTGAAGTCCTCGATGTTAAGCGCTGACCATAATCTCTCAGTCACTCAAGCAAACATGTAATTGTGACCTTATTTTAACACGTGGGAATGCCAGTGCCAGTGCTTATTGAAAATATACTATACTAATGTATTCGTTTGTGGACATAAGCCATTGTTCATGTCTAGTTGACAAAATTTGTGTTGAATGATAAAGTACAAAAAAAAAAAAAAAAACAGAAAAAAACCATCTAGAGGAATTTGGTCAGTTTCTTCTGGGATTGCTTTTTCTGTTTTTTCTATTTTTTGTACTTTGTCATTCAACACAAATTTGGTCAACAAACCATGGGCAATGGCGTATGTCCACAAACCAATACATTCTTATAGTAAACTCCCATTGCAAAAAAAACATTTAAAAATCTTGAAAATATGCCAGCCTACAAACAAAAAGGAATATAATAAATAAAGTAAACATCAGTGGTCGTTGTAAAAATGTTAGTATGTAGGCGTAAGGAACTATTTACATTATATATATTACTGCTTAGGAAGAAGGCAGTAACTACAGAAAAAATAAAAATTCAGTTTAGTATCGTTGTATTCGTCTTGAAATTCTGCATCGTTTACAACCCAATAA
The DNA here is from genome assembly GCA_003012365.1 of Medauroidea extradentata. Classification (NCBI taxonomy): domain Eukaryota; kingdom Metazoa; phylum Arthropoda; class Insecta; order Phasmatodea; family Phasmatidae; genus Medauroidea; species Medauroidea extradentata. Next base: position 1,585 of record PNEQ01066850.1, on the reverse strand, counting down.
TGCAGTAAAATAAATTGTACTTAGAAGTTACAGAGAGTAAACCTTTACTGCCTTTGTATTTCCCGAGTTGAACAATGACAGAAGGCAGTAAGTGCGTATTCCTAGTACAAACAGCAGTAACTGCATTGATGCTGCTTTCATAATTTGTAACCTGCTGGTGGTATTCTAGGCAATACTATAAACCTGTGCAGTAACTTGGAGTCCTTTTAAATGTATTTATAATGGGAACCTACACTGTTTAAAAAAAAACATTGGTTTTAAGTTGTTTTAAGTAAATAAAGTAAATTTTATTTTTCATAGATGGATTTTAAGAACATGTTTGCACTATAATAACATTTGCAAACTTATTCGGAATTGATAAATGGATGGAATTGAGACGTATCTTTAACTTCTTTTTCTCAATTATGCTGTTGCTGTAGTTACTGCTTTCTTCCTAAGCTGAGCAGTATTTGTCGCGCCCTTCAGCTCACGTCAGTCGCGCCAATGTAAAGTCAGCATGTGGGTACATTACTTCTTCGTAGTTGGCGACACCTCAGTCCTGCAAGCATCGAGAACTTTTCGAAGCAGCTTTCAATACGAACAATATACAAGTTGAGGAAACTTCGGTTGGTTTTTACCACGGTCGCAGAAGAACAGGTCTGGACACTCGCCTGGAAACTTGACACCCTTGTTGTTTGGCTGCAGTTCACCAAGTTACCGATAATGCTATACGTTTTTGGCGCTGTAATCCGGGCAGTCGAGCTCTAACCACGCCCACTTCCCTCCCACTAAGATAAACAATTTATCAAAACGTATTTTTTATCAATTTATGAAATACTTCCTTCGGTCACAATTTTAAATCATGGCTCCAGAAATCTTTATTTACTTTCTAATGTAAACAATGGTAAAACGTGGGCGGACTTTGAACCCGACCGCCCTGATTGCAGCGCCAAAGTCGCACAACATTCTCGGTAACTAGGTAAACTACAGCCAAACAACAAGGGGGTCAAGTTTCCAGGCGAGTGTCCAGACGTGTTCTTGTACGACCGTGGAGGGTCAAGTGTGAAAGTAGCACGAACTTACAGTTGCTGGGATTCTACCTTGTGCCTGAAAGAAAGCGCGAATTTGTCAGGTCTCTGCTTATGACTGATAGGAACGTGCAATATTCGCCTTATTTCTCGACAGCAGACTAGATTGGAAGATGTTATACGATGTGCCATTGTCACACAATTACCTGGTCTGCCGTGGTGAGCGCTCCTCAACTATATTACAAGTTTCCTTTCAGAGTTTACCATCCTCTATAATGTATCCACAGTAGTAACAACACCACATAACGTGTGGACAGTGACATCACAAAACTCAAGTATGTACAAAGCAATGAAGTACAGTCTGCCAATAAGTAATTACATCTTTGAAAGAACTGTGCAATGGGAGTTCATGACTAGATTCAGTTTCTTGGACGTACTCCATTGCAAAATTGAACGACTGTCAAAGAAAAACTAAACAAATAAAAGAAACCATAAAATAAGCAGAGTATGCTTAGTCAGCAAGATACAAACACAACATGAAATTCCAAGATGGAATCGGGTCAAATAAAAACAAGGAA
>PNEQ01066849.1:31979-42453 GCA_003012365.1 Medauroidea extradentata | reverse complement strand
TAATTTAAAGTTTAAACATTAAAAATGTCCTCGCATTTTGTAATGTTTCCTACTTTCCTTTACGGGAATATACTTTATAGGCAATAATGTCAAAGAAAACTCGAAAAAAACGAGCTTGGCATCCAACTCAATCTCGAGTCGAGTATTCTTAAAACTCGGAGCTCGTACTCGAAATTTCGAGTACTCGCACATCCCTACAATACTTTTGTTATAATAAAGTTACGTTTAATTATTTACTCATATACTAATTTCAACCTTATAGCTGATTTTACATTGTGTCTGCATTCCGTTATGTTTTCACATTTACTACATCGATGATTGTTAGTTAAAAATACTTGTTTTTAATAATTAATCGGCCATACTATGAGGTAGTTTTTCCGATTGTGGGTGATCAATTTATGTGACACATTGACATTTTTTACCGCGTACAAACTAGATGCAGCTTTCAGAACCAAACACAACTTTTATGAAAGTGATTTTTTACACCACGAAAGTGTACTCTCAGTTACGTGAAATGTGTTTTTAAATGTTACAACACTAATAACCTTCGTTGTGTACATATTTCATTCCACACGGACCATTACTTTTTCCACCATTAGTAAATGCTTAGCTCAGTAGGGTATAGTCAAATGTTCTTTAAAAATTCATAACTTTTAGATGGTTGCAAATCGCATTATATAAGTTTGGTTTCTTTAGTATGTCTTGGGCCTTTCTATCATCCGCCTCTTTATTGATGTCTACTCCCAGAACATTCTGTATATAGCATCGACGTGAGCGTACACGATTAAAACGTTTTACTTTATACAAATTATTTCTGGATATTATTTTTTAACTTTATTTACAACAAACCTTTTGTTTTTATTTTTGAAAAACATACATACGAAAACAAATTTTCATAAAACTATTATGTTTGCACCTACTTATGTTTTAAAATAAAACCTGGGTTCGAATCCTAGTTTGGTCATGGATGTTGTGTCGTCTCTTCATCTCGCTTCACTCTCTTCGGCTCTTGAAACCAAAATGTAGAACATAATTGTGTTATATTAATGATTATGGAAAGTTACTGAGGCGTGTATTGAAAGTTGTTTGTCTTGCAATCTAGACAAATATATTGTCTCTCTAGCATGGCGTAATACCTACTATAGACATAAATATATTACATCCATATTATAAACTAAAACATTTCTCAATAGCATTGAATATTTATGTAATTTGGTACTTAACCTTCCTTAAATTATACAGAACGGGCGTTATCAATAATTTGGCATTATATCTATACCTTCTTTTTTCTATGAACTAAAATAGTGTGATTTTCATGTGTCATGTAGTCGTTCTGAATTATCCACATAAGTAGTGCACAAACTGCTTATGTCTCTATTGTTGCAAATTCATGTTTTGTGTTGAATCGTGTTAATATACCTTTCAAGAAGCAAAAACAAAACTTCATTCCCTTCAATCATATTAAGATGCACAAAGTAAACTGAGATTCTTTAGAGTCTGCGGTAAATAGACACACACATATTTCAGTTGTTACCTGTGTTCACATTTTTGGTTTATAGGTGTGATTTTTAAATAAGAATATATTATTACTCTATACAAATATTAAATATGGTTTACCTTTAGTAAATTAATTAAACGTTGACCATTTACTTTCTATATTTCTAATTCAGCCTTGCTGTATTTCTATCATGCCTTTTCCTGAAGTTGCTGACCATATACTTCCTATATTTCTAGTTCAGTCTTTTTTATTTCCTAAATATACTGACAATTTACTTCTTACATTTTTAGTTTTCTTGTTTTTATCTTAATATACTGACCATTTACTTCCTGTATTTCTTTTCAGTCTTGTTTTTTTTTTTTTTTTTTTTGAAAATACTGGCAATTTTTTTCTTTTTTTTTTTTTTTTTTTTTTTTTTTTTTTTTTTTTTTTTTTTTTTTTTTTTTTTTTTTTTTTTTTTTTTTTTTTTTTTTTTTTTTTTTTTTTTTTTTTTTTTTTTTCTGAAAATACTGGCAATTTCTTCCTATATTTGTTCAGTCTTGTTCTTTTCCTGAATATGCTGGCTATTTACTTCTTACATGTCTAATTCAGTTATACTTTTACACGAAGTTTCTGACCATTTAATTCCTGCATTTCTAGTTCAATTTTTTTCCCCTTGAGATACTGCCTATTTACTTCCCATATTTTCAGTTTAGACTTGGATTTTCCTGAGATATTGGCCATTTACTGCCTATATTTCAGGTTTAGTCATTTTTTTTCTGAAGATGCTGACATTTTACTTTATAATATTTATAGTTTCCCTACGTTTCAATTGTCTTGTTGGTCACTGTAATGTTTATTGTATCTAATATTTACTTAAGGTTGCCTCGTGTACAAATAAATAGTTTGTCTTTAAATATTTTCCAAGTTACAAAATTTTCAGATAGTTTTTATGTAAAGTAAGTTACATTAGGATTGCTTAGGTACTAGTGCAATGTTCATTATTTCATATTTTTACGAAATAACTGTTTGAATAAAAAATGTGTATGCTACACGACTAACATATATTGAAAACAAACTGGCATACTAAAAGTAAGTCATTCATCCGCAAAGTTTATGCCTCAGGCTACTTAAAGAAATTTGTAAAATCAAAGAAACTTTTTTTTTATTTCGGAATTAGTTTGTCTTTAAAAATCCAGGTTTTTTAATACAAAAATATTGCAGCATTTTTGTACATTTCTTGAATTAGTCAATAACATGTTATTTCCGAGTGAATTATAATAATGTCAGTAAGTCAGTTGGTTTTATTTATTCGTACTTCCCTGTCACCTACAAACTTTGACGGCGCCATCCTGTTAAACAAAAACTTTGAAGTGTTTTCATGCAAGTAATATATAGTCACTAGTTATGTACATTAAACAAGTATTATCTCGTATGAATATAAAATTATAGGTATTTCGCTAACAAGAGCTCATTTTACCAAAGTATTGTAGTGTGGTTGTAACAGGGGCTGCTGAATAATGTTGTACATAAAGGAGTTGTGTTGACAGGTGCCGCACGTCATCAGTTTCCTTGTCACGTGGTTAGCACTGAGCAACAGCTTCTGGAACCCGTTCCTCTATTGGCTGCTCAACAACCACTTCAGGCGTATCAGCAAGGAGCTCTTATTCTCCAGGGTACATCAGTCTTCTACAGTCTTATTTTAAAAAACTAACCAGAATGGTTTGTAGCACTTCGATATCGAACAGTATTTATGTAGTATGTACCATTCGTTTAGCAGTTACTCTGAAATAGATTTTTTCCCTTAATTTCAAGACGCTCCTTAAAGATAAAACTACAGAAACATTATAAAAACGAAATGTAAGCTGATTCTGCTAATGTTACGTAATTTTAAAGAGTTTAAATAATTTAATAATAATGCGAGTAATAAATTAATATGTTTTTTTCTTTGATGCTGACGCGTAATCTAATCTCAATTTAATTAACAGTAATGTAAATGTGGGTAGTGCCAGGAACATTTTCGTTAAAGGTCAGATTAACTTCAAACGGGTAACATCATTATGTTTCTTTTAAAAAATTAAATTTTTCTATCAAATTGCTAGAAAATATGTATTGTTACACTGATAAAATTACCTAAACGAAAGGGCAAACAAATAACATTTCGGTTAGATTTTATAATTTGTTGAAAATATCTATATACATTTTTAATTAATTTTGTATCGCTTGTGAAAGTCTATAAAGAAAGTCATGCAAACCGAGCCTAACCTTCATTTATTAAAGCGAGGTTTTAAAAGTATGTCAAAGTTCAAGAAAATAAAGATAAATAATTTGTTGGTTACGTATAGGGAAAAGGTCTATGACTGGCCTAAGCAATTTAACTAGTCTACATTTATTTGCCTGATTTAAACCAACCGAGATATGCACATTAACTTAACAACAAAATCATTGAAAATATCTAGGTCAAGCCTAGGGCTACGAAGTTTTCGCGAAAATATTTCTGCATCACTTTGTTCCAGTGCCTTGCGTGCACACCTTCAGCACTAGTTTGTGGTTGTGGGCTGCGTATTCTTGGCATAGTCAAATGCAAAACTACTCTGCACAATCAGAAGAACGTTTACTGCGACACGAGACGTCTGTGATTTGCGGGGGAAAAAACCCAAGGCGCTGACAGTTAAAACATCCAATCACTGGCCACAAAGCAGAACTGCAGGTGCGCATAAAGGCATTAAAACAAAGTGGTGCAAAAATCTTTTAGCGAAAACTTCCTGCCCCTACACTAGCATTAACCTGCGATAATAACGCACTGTAGAACAAGATAATGTAAAGTAATTTGCAATACAAAAATTACATATTTCTGTAAACATCTACGATACTACTGTATTATTTAATTCATTTGGGTTTTCCTGAATTAGACTAGTATTCGATTCGCTAAAAAAAAGTTTATTTATCAATGAAATACACTAATGGTAAGTACCCCCTTATGAAAATGTTTAAGGTGATTTTCTTCAAGTAGCAGCTTTTATTAGTGATGTAATTTTTGTGTAAAAATTTATATGTGGTGACAAATAAAATAGGGTAATATTTTTACCATGATAAAAATAATTATAATTTCATTTATTTACGGGAAGAATCACCAGCGTTTAGTCTGTGTGTAATCCTAAATCTGCTGGTTTCATATCAAACAGAAAAATTATTTTGCAGCCAATGTGCAGTAAGTAACACCACAATACGTTACTGCAGATAACAATATTGTTGCTACTGACGCAAGGAGTTGAACAATTAAGCAAATTATGCTTATTATCTTAGACAAATTCAAGACATGTTTTTTAACAAACATAAAACCGACGTTTATTTTTTAAAAAAATTTCATCACGTTTCCGTGGTAGTATGAAAAGGCCGGTCCTGAACCAATTCTACATTTTTCTACAAAACGCAAGGGAATAATCTCAAAATTTCGTGATAAAGCCCTTTAATTGCCTGAAAACACAAACTTCTGAATAACCTTTCAATAGCAAACTTTCATTCATTAAAAAACACGAGACTTCATATAGAAATCAAGTTTTGAAAAAAGTCTCCCCAGTTTGCATGCAAGGGAAAAAAGACACAAGATTTCGTGGGGGGAGGGGGAACTTTTTTTGGCAGGGCAAAAACCTCCAAAAATACCTGTGCAATATGTTTTATGAAAATGCCCATAAATCCGTTAAAAACCGCTGAATTCTATTTAAAACACATCTAGAAATTCCTTCCCCCTCTTCAGTTTCTCCAAAATAAGTGAGTCTATGAAAACGTGACGGAAAAAAAACGAAATTCAATTATGAAAACCCGGAACCTTGAAAAATATGTTCATGATTTTATATAACAAAATAATTTTTAAAATTTCCATAAAATTTGTTCAACAATCATTTTAAAAAGAACCGTCACGAAAATTCAACACATTTCAATAAAAACAAAAAAAATATTAATAGTTTGCTTAAAAGAAAGAAATCTAGTTCAAAGATATTAAAGTTAAGTTAAATTGCCAAGCATAAATTTCTTAAGATAAATCAATTTTACGCATAGATTTACTATTTGTCTATTATTCTATACTATACAAATAACTAATTTATAATATTTTTAGTTTTCAAAAATTTTACATAGCCATCGCGTAGTATAATTTTATATTTTCGTCTCAAATACGTACAAATTTTTACCAAATTATGAAACATATATTTTTTCATTTTCGTGTGCTCTTATAGTTTAATCGTTTCGTAAGATATTTTTAACTTGTTGAGTAGCAACTCAATTTTTATATTTTATTTACATAGAAAAATGTATTAACAGTTTTTAAAAATATTTTACAGTCTGTACTTTGCTAAAGATAAACTCGGAATCAATAAATAAAACTAAACTAAGTAATTCGATTGTAAAAATTTTGTGAAATGTAAAATATCTAAAGCATTACCCCACAGATAAACATTTGAACATTTGTGAAAAACATTTAACGTATCAATAATTATCTTAATTAAATAATAAAATATGTTGTGCGGCTGTGGTAGCTATGACTTGAAAAATTGTCTCGAAAAGATTGAATATACTAAATCACACAATGGTATCCTAAATCTATAATACAATTATTCACCAAAAACCTGTACAGAATAAAAATTAGTATAGCTAATCATGTTATCGTCATAAAAATAGATAAACTTACGAGAGTAGGTAGAAAACTTTAAGTGGATACGCTTAAAATAGTTATGAGTGAAATAAAGTAAAAGTATTATCTGAATGCCGAAAATGTGTTTGTAATTAATGTATGTAAAATATCATAAGAATAGCAAATTTCACAGTAGAAATAAGTAATTTCATATTAAAAATAATTTTATGTCTTGATGTCATTACGATAATTTTAATTCATTGAAATTACATAGTATTTTAATACTTCCAAATATATTTATAAATAATTGACTTTCTTTATTAAATTTATGTTGTTTTTCTCTAAAAGTATTTGCTACGCAATTATAAAAAATGTCCTTGACAAATAATAATATTACGGAAGAAATGAAGAAGAGTGATTCAGTAAACGTATTGTACTATAGTGGACGTACGCTATCGCAATATTATGTCGTCCCAGAAATATTAGAATGAGACTAAGGAAAAACACAAACAAACAAAGTCTTATCATAAGATTTCTGGGACGACACAATATTGCAATGGCGTATGTCCATAATAGCACAGTACGTTATTCTGTCCCATTGCAAGAAACATTGAAAGACGTTAGCTTCAGTAAAGTAGGTAAATATAAAGAAATATCTGCTATGAAAATGTTTCACATGAAAGTGGTACCCGAGTATGGGCTTAAGTTAAAAAATAATAATATAAGAAAATATTGTTACACACTAAGGAAAGTTATTACGTAATACTTTCAAGCTAATAATTTTTACTCGACAAACAAGACAATACTGTACTTAAAACTGGTAATTATTTTTAAAATGCCAGTTTAAAAAATTATGCAAAAAATAAATAAAGCGAAAATTAAGAATGTAATTAGAATAAATATTTTCATTTTCTTGTGAGGGTGTACTGCATCACTAACATGATAAAAAAAATTATATGCGTTTAGTTAATAGAGCAGTTTATTGTAGATTAATGACATTTTTCATAGAAAATGACATTAGTTTAGTAGAGGTAAGTAATGTTTTTAATTCAGTAAAAAATAAATATTTAAGATATTTTAAAATAATCTTAGGTGAATTAGATGTTTTAATACACGTATATGTTACTTGTTCATTAGTGCCTGCAACATACAAATGAAGTAAATAAATTAAATTTTATTTATCTGTATAGGTATTATTTAATTAAAGAGATATATCATGATTTTACGTAAGTGAAGGGACAGAATTATTTGAACAAATGGCAAACTTTATTAAGCATGATGTTTAGAAGAAATTACTGGTGTTGAAGTAGCAATAAATTAAAGTAATTCATTAAGATATGTCGTTACATATTTATTAGCCAGAGCCAACGAACCATGTAAAAGCACGTATTATCGTAAAATTTACTATCAAAAAAATTTTATTGGGTTTTAAATTCAACATACCTAATATCTAGTTGACAAAAATATTTTTTAAATTTGTTTTTCTTGCAGTCTAGAATATATTGTCTCTCTAGCATGGCATAGTACCTACTTTAGACATAAATATATTATATCCATATTATAAATTAAAACAATTCTCAATAGCATAGAATATTTATGTAATTTTGTACTTAACTATCCTTAAATTATACAGAACAGGCGTTATCAATAATTTGGCATTATATCTATACCTTCTTTTTTTTCTATGAACTGAAAATAGTGTCAGTCGTTTCAAATAATCCACAGAAGTAGTGCACAAACTGTTTATGTCTCTACTGTTGCAAATTCGTGATTTGTGTTGAATCGTGTTAATATACCATGCAAGAAGCAAAAACAAAACTTCATTCCCTTCAATCCTTAGAGTAAATATATTATACCTCTATGCTTCAATCATATTACCATAGATAAGAGATAGCATATTACGAAGCATAAAGTATCCGTAGAAAAAAAATAACTTTCTTCCTCCAGACGTTACAAGAATGAAACCACGACCGTAGAAGAACAGGTCTGGACACTCGCCTGGATATTTGACCCCCTTGTTGTTTGGCTGTAGTTCACCAAGTTACCGAGAATATTGTGTTTTATTGGCGCTGATGTTACGGCGGTCGGACTAAACTCCGCCCACTTCCTTTCCGCTATGATAAACAATTTATCGAAACGTATTTTTTATCAATTTATGAAATACTTTCTTCGCTCACAAATTTAAGAAAAGGCTCCAGCAATCTTTATTTACTTTATAAATTTAACAATGGAAAAAAGCGGACGGAAAACAGCGCCAAAAAGTACGACATTCTCGGTAACTTGACGAACTACAGCCAAACAACAAGGGGTTCAAGCAAAATACATTGTTAGATAGACGAGTGTCCAGACCTGTTCTTCTACGACCGTGCATGAAACTAAGAAATGTAGTGAAGGTGTGACAGTTTGACAACTATCAAGAAGATAATATCTGCGCCATGTCAGTCGGGAAATTTTAATAAAGCTCATTGTATGGAACTTACAGCGAAAATGGTAGAATTCTAAGATGGCAGGTACTGATCCACCTTATCCGTGGTTTTTCTAAACTATAATTGATTAGAGGGTAAATAATTAAACACAAAATAAATCAACACTTAATGTATTAATTTACTTCCGTCTTCTATTTTTTTTCTGATAACTAAACTTTTATTCCCGTTAGTGTCTTAGTAATTTTATTCACACAGTAAACGTATTGTAATAAAATTTAAAATCAATACAACTATCCTGTAAAGTTTCCTGTTAGTTTATTCAACATCTAAAATGTGATAGAAAAGAATTGCGCATTTTGGAAATCTTTTTTATATTTTCCGTTAATTCTTCGCGATCTTTTACTGGATTGAACTCTTTTAATTGTTGGAAGTCTTTGATAGTGTATTTACAAATAACTCTTAATCTCTTTAAATTATTGTAATTTTGCTCAATTAGACGAAACTTTTAACATTTTCTAGTTCAATCGTACAAAGACTAGCGACTGGAGTTTTATGTGCCTGCCTTATGATTTCTGTATCTGTGTTATAATGTATGTAACTCAGTGTTTTGTTCTTATATCTCGTTCCAGAGAAAATGGTATTTTTGCTTTATTACCAAAATTTTTGCTGGTTGAAATTTAATCAATATAGAAAACTATTAAAAATAACCAGATGCTTCCTTTTCTACCTTGAAAATATTCGTTTCTATATGTCCTTTACAATGTAAAATATCTGTTATCTTAGCTACCTTAATACTACGGTAAATTGGAATTTGAATTAGTATTATTACAGCTTCTGTTTTCTCATCTTATCTCTAATATTTTGAACTAAACTTCTAACTATCATAATCATTATTATGATAATTAAAGTTGTGTGTATGTAATAATAACCCAAATCTTTCGGTGGTAGGTTTAGTTTTTCTTCAAAGTAATTTAGCAGTGGAATACGTTTTTATTTGTAGGAGACATTTTAGCTTCGACCTCTACTGTAACGTACATAATCTAAACGTAATTGGAACATAAAATTCAATAAATCAAGTTAATAAACCACATTTTTAAAACGTACCAAAAGTATAAAATAATTAATCATATGTTAATACTTGTAAGATTTAAAACTAAAAAAATATGTAGCGCATGCAATAGAAAATAGTAAAGAGTGTAAAGAGTAGCTGCCGTTGAGGAAACTCACACAATAGTTTGTATAATTTGCAGTGCTATAAAATTGTTAGTAACTTAGGTGAACTATCCATGGATAATGTACCTGTTGCATGCGTCCCAATTGTTTTGTCTCACAAGAATTTTTATATGAGAAGTTATTTTGTACGTTTAAGTTAGTTTTAAAAATTTTATGTGTGAAATGGTTTTTATTTCATTTTATTTTCTGCATTTATAGTTTTGTGTGTGTTAAATTTTGCAACCATATGGTTTAAAAAGACATGGTATGATTTGTAAAATAAATATTTTTAAAAATTGTTAAATAAGGTTATATTATAATTTTTCCCTTTTTAATTTTCAAATTCGTCCCTGTTTGGCTCTTTTGAATTGTTTAAATGTGGTTAATTGAATGTTTTATTTATTTTTTTCTAATTTCAATAATTGTTTCTTTACAGTGTTATTCCTCATATATTGCATTGTCATACAGTTTTGAGCTATGATGACTAATGTTTAAAAACTCTAGCTCAACGGGAAGTTATTTAAACGTGGTGTGTAATTTTTTTTTTTTTTTTTTTTTTTTTTTTTTTTTTTTTTTTTTTTTTTTTTTTTTTTTTTTTTTTTTTTTTTTTTTTTTTTTTTTTTTTTTTTTTTTTTTTTTTTTTTTTTTTTTTTTTTTTTTTTTTTTTTTTTTTTTTTTTTTTTTTTTTTTTTTTTTTTTTTTTTTTTTTTTTTTTTTTTTTTTTTTTTT